>OZ025252.1:952863-1104642 GCA_964019135.1 Arenicola marina
AAGTAGGGCCCCCTAGATAATAAGTAGGGCCCCCTAGATAATAAGTCGATCCCCCTAGATAATAAGTCGGTCCCCCTAGATAATAAGTAGGGCGCCCTAGATAATAGTCGATACCCTAGATAATAAGTCGGTCCCCCTAGATAATAAGTAGGGCCCCCTAGATAATAAGTAGGCCCCCTAGATAATAAGTCGGTCCCCCTAGATAATAAGTCGGTCCCCCTAGATAAATAAGTAGGGCCCCCTAGATAATAAGTAGGGCCCCCTAGATAATAAGTAGGGCCCCTAGATAATAAGTCGATCCCCCTAAATAATAAGTCGGTCCCCCTAGATAAAAAGTAGGGCCCCCTAGATAATAAGTCGATCCCCCTAGATAATAAGTAGGGCGCCCTACATAGTAAGTAGGGCGCCCTAGATAATAAGTCGATCCCCCTATATAATAAGTCGATCCCCCTAGATAATAAGTAGGGGCCCCCTAGATAATAAGTCGATCCCCCTAGATAATAAGTCGGTCCCCCTAGATAAAAAGTAGGGCCCCCTAGATAATAAGTCGATCGCCCTAGATAATAAGTCGGTCCCCCTAGATAATAAGTAGGGCGCCCTAGATAATAAGTCGATCCCCCTATATAATAAGTCGATCCCCCTAGATAACAAGTAGGGCCCCCTAGATAATAAGTCGATCCCCCTAGATAATATGTAGGGCGCCCTACATAGTAAGTCGGTCCTCCTAGATAATAAGTAGGGCCCCCTAGATAATAAGTCGGTCCCCCTAGATAATAAGTCGATCTCCCTAGATAATAAGTCGATCCCCCTAGATAATAAGTAGGGCGCCTACATAGTAAGTCGGTCCTCCTAGATAATAAGTAGGGCCCCCTAGATAATAAGTCGGTCCCCCTAGATAATAAGTCGATCTCCCTAGATAATAAGTCGATCCCCCCTAGATAATAAGTCGGTCCCCTAGATAATAAGTCGATCTCCCTAGATAAATAAGTCGATCCCCCTAGATAATAAGTAGGGCGCCCTACATAATAAGTCGATCCCCCTAGATAATAAGTAGGGCCCCCTAGATAATAAGTAGGGGCCCCCTAGATAATAAGTCGGTCCCCCTAGATAATAAGTAGGGCCCCCTAGATAATAAGTCGGTCCCCCTAGATAATAAGTCGATCTCCCTAGATAATAAGTCGATCCCCCTAGATAATAAGTCGGTCCCCCTAGATAATATGTCGATCCCCCTAGATATTAAGTCGATCCCCTAGATAATAAGTAGGGCGCCCGAGATAATAAGTCGGGGAGACTTTCAAAAAAAAAAAAACTTCTTAAAAAGTGTTATACCTATGTCCCCAGGAAGCTTCCGTAGTATACTATAGCTGTCAATGTTAATTATCTTAAGTGGCTTATTCAGCCATGAAGGCATAAAACTATTGTAAGACTTGAACCTTTTTGTAGGGGACGGGGGTGCTGTGTTGCCAAAGTTAGGTCAAGTACTGCGTTTGGATAGCTTCTCTATATAAGATCGTATTAAACCTATTCTTGGCACGATACGAGACTTTGAGTGGGTGTACTTATCGGTCACGGCGCGCGCCTGTCACTCAAGGAGCAGTCCTTCATGTGCGTGACTTGACCGTATGCACTGATATCACTATATAGTATGTGGTTGGATGACAAAGGTAACACAGCTACAGATGATCAGACGGCATATATATCATCGTGAAATGACCAGATAACAGAGCAGCAGGAGATACTCGGCGGTGATACTCAGTCAGACCTTCTGCAAAGGACAACTAATGTAGGTAAGCCTTGCATTAAAACACATGTATACATACAAATATACAGGCTGAACACGTGACACACTTAGATGTATACTACGTGCCAAGTATAAATGACCAATGTAGCCCTGGGTGTCTGTAAATGGGCCGTCACTTTAAAAGGCAAACGGAAATCTTCGCAAAATGGGGTATTTTAGTACAACTCAGGCTTTGACTTTGAAACGTAAAGGATTTGGCAATGCCCAAGACTGGCTGAGACCCGAGACTGGCTTGGTCCATGATGGACTGGCTGGGTCCAGAGACTGGCTGGGTCCAGGGACTGGCTGGGTCCAGGGACTAGCTGGGTCCAGGGACTGGCTGGGTCCAGGGACTAGCTGGGTCCAGGGACAGGCTGGGTCCAGGGACTAGCTGGGTCCAGGGACTGGCTGGGTCCAGGGACTGGCTGGGTCCAGGAACTGGCTGGGTCGAGGGATTAGCTGGATCCAGGGACTGGCTGCGTCCAGGGACTGGCCAGGTGCCGAGACTAGGTGGGTTCAGGGACTGGCTGGGTCTCGAGACTGGCTGGGTCCAGGGACTGGCTGGGTTCAGGGACTGGCTGGGTCCAGGGACTGGCTGGGTCCAGGGACTGGCTGGGTCCAGGGACTGGCTGGGTCCAGGGACTGGCTGGGTCCAGGAACTGGCTGGGTCGAGGGATTAGCTGGATCCAGGGACTGGCTGCGTCCAGGGACTGGCCAGGTGCCGAGACTAGGTGGGTTCAGGGACTGGCTGGGTCTCGAGACTGGCTGGGTCCAGGGACTGGCTGGGTTCAGGGACTGGCTGGGTCCAGGGACTGGCTGGGTCCAGGGACTGGCTGGGACCCGAGACTGGCTGGGTCCAGGAACTGGCTGGGTCTCGAGACTGGCTGGGTCCAGGAACTGGCTGGGTCCAGGGATTAGCTGGGTCCAGGGACTGGCTGGGTCCATGGACTGGCTAGGTCCCGAGACTGGCTGGGTCCAGGAACTGGCTGGGTCCAGGGACTGGCTGAGTCTAGAGACTGGCTGGGTCCAGGAACTGGCTGGGTCCAGAGACTGGCTGGGTCCCGAGACTGGCTGGGTCCCGAGACTGACTGGGTCCATGGACTGACTGGGTCCCGAGACTGGCTGGGTCCATGGACTGGCTGGGTCCCGAGACTGGCTGGGTTCAGGGACTGGCTGGGTCCAGGGACTGGCTGGGTCCAGGGACTGGCTGGGTCCCGAGACTGGCTGGGACCCGAGACTGGCTGGGTCCAGGGATTGGCTGGGTCCATGGACTGGCTGGGTCCAGGGACTGGCTGGGTCGCGAGACTGGCTGGGTCCAGGGACTGGCTGGGTCAAGGGACTTGCTGGGTCCAGGGATTAGCTGGGTCCAGGGACTGGCTGGGTCCAGGGATTAGCTGGGTCCAGGGATTAGCTGGGTCCAGGGTCTGGCTTGGTCCAGGGACTTGCTGGGTCCAGGGATTAGCTGGGTCCAGGGACTTGCTGGGTCCAGGGATTAGCTGGGTCCAGGGACTGGCTGGGTCCAGGGACTGGCTGGGTCCAGGGACTAGCTGGGTCCAGGGACTGGCTGGGTCTCGAGACTGGCTGGGTTCATGCACTGGCTGGGTCCAGGGACTGGCTGGGTCCAGGGATTAGCTGGGTCCAGGGACTGGCTGGGTCCATGGACTGGCTGGGTCCAGGGACTGGCTGGGTCCATGAACTGGCTGGGTCCCGAGACTGGCTGGGTTCATGCACTGGCTGGGTCCAGGGACTGGCTGGATTCCGAGACTGGCTGGGTCTCGAGACTGGCTGGGTCCAGGGACTGGCTGGGTCCGGAGACTGACTGGGTCCCGAGACTGGCTGGGTCTCGGGACTGGCTGGGTCCCGAGACTGGCTGGATCCAAGGACTGGCTGGGTCCATGGACTGGCTGGGTCCCGAGACTGGCTGGGTCCAGGGACTGGCTGGGTCCAGGGACTGGCTGGGTCCCGAGACTGGCTGGGTCTCGAGACTGGCTGGGTCCCGAGACTGGCTGGGTATCGAGACTGGCTGGGTCCAGGAACTGGCTGGGTCCAGGGACTTGCTGGGTCTCGAGACTGGCTGGGTCTCGAGACTGGCTGGGTCCCGAGACTGGCTGGGTCTCGAGACTGGCTGGGTCCCGAGACTGGCTGGGTATCGAGACTGGCTGGGTCCAGGAACTGGCTGGGTCCAGGGACTTGCTGGGTCCCGAGACTGGCTGGGTCTCGAGACTGGCTGGGTCCCGAGACTGGCTGGGTCTCGAGACTGGCTGGGTCCCGAGACTGGCTGGGTATCGAGACTGGCTGGGTCCAGGGACTGGCTGGGTCCCGAGACTGGCTGGGTCTCGAGACTGGCTGGGTCCCGAGACTGGCTGGGTCCAGGGACTGGCTGGGTCCAGGGACTGGCTGGGTCCAGGGACTGGGAAAGTGGGAAACTGCATCGATTGCCTGATGGTCAATTTGATGGCATTGTGCTCAACAACAGCTTGAAATCATCTTTTGAATAAACTGCTCGAGCGCAACAAAATGATAGTTTTCGTTTACGCTGATTGTCAGCAATTAGCCTACTGAAAGACTAATGCATCCATTCTTTCTCCATAAATCTAGCTGCGATGGGTACTCCTGCCGATTTTGCATACTCGGATCACCTGTATGTGAAAGACGGGTTCATGTACTGCGAGGGGGTGCGGCTGCGTCACTGCCAAGATGTTCTGGAGGAGCGCGGTCGGATACCGACGAGCCCGATATACGTCTACAGCCAGGCGCAACTGGTAGATAACGTAGAGGCTTACCGCTCAGCCCTGGAGTCGTGCGGCGTCCCCTACCTGCTGGGGTACTCCATCAAGGCCAACCACAACCCCACCGTCATGAAGCTGCTGAGAGACCGAGGGTGTACAGCCGTGGCGGTTAGCGGAATGGAGTTAAAGCTGGCGATCAAATGTGGATTCGCACCCAAGGATATTGTGTTCAACGGCAATGGGAAGCAGGCGTGGGAGGTGGACCTAGCGGTGGAGAGCGGCTGCTTGGTTAACGTGGACTCGGAGTTCGATTTGAGGCACTTGTCTTCAGCGGCCGCGCGGATCCGGAAGAGAGTTTATGTATTATTCCGGCTCAACCCCGATATCGATGCGGTAATTAAGAGTATATCTATTTCTATGGGGGGGGGGGGGGGGCCGGGTCCTAGAGTGCGAACGTACACGTATTTTGAGATAAAACCGAGGAATGAAATTAATTTGCTGAGAAATGCAGGAGATTTCTCATCTTGGTGTGTCCTTTGGGGGGGGGGGGGGGGAGGGGGGGGGGTAGAGGACTAAGATGATAACATTCTAAGCGTACAGCCCGTAAACGCATCCCCTTTTACAAATGCGTCCCGCGGTTCTGTGAACTCTCGTGGGACAACAATAATAAATAGCAGAAACACATAAAGTTTATATACATATATATAAAGAGTGGATTCTTTTAATAATATGTGAACGATCAAAAAGTGTGTGCGGTTTGGTGATAGCTGACACAGAAAAGAAGCATTTATACAAATCATAGTTCTTACGTTTTTTGAACTAATTTTGTTGTCTTTGCAGCAAGTTCATACATATTTGGCCACAGGGTTAGCCGGCAGTAAGTTCGGTGTGGAACAAGATGAACTGCGCGTTCTCCTGGACATCATCCAGCGTGACGAGTGGTTGCAGCTAGTCGGCCTCCACTGCCACCTGGGCTCTACCATCGATAATGTACGCGTCTTCAGGTGAACGAACTGTCAGTGGCGGATCCAGAGGGGTCAGATTCAGATTCAATAGCGTTTATTCAACACAAAGTAATAATTCGATCATTATACATTTATAAATACAACTTATCGGTTAGGAGACACATGCTAAGACAGATTGTCGCTGTCGTTTGGGCCACCCTCAAGAATAATAACATTACTTAAGACAAGACCGTATATGTGTCAAACAGTTCAAGGAACCGACGCCCTGCGTGGGATTGATGGACTTATTAATCGATTGACTTCAGCAGGGCGCTTTAGCCTGTACAGGTCAAACGCGACAAAACGAAGAGATCAAGGTACGGAGAACTCACACACTCCACAGAAGCAATCCCCTACTCTTTGCGAAGAATCTCTACCCTGCACAAACATGCATAGATCTTTGCACAGGTGGGATTTGAACCACACACCGCCCGCTTGTGGCGGTCTAACCGAGCACACTTGAGAACAGCCGAGCGCGCTGTAATCATGAGGGATCCCGTTTACAAAGCCACGCCCCCCCCCTCCCTTCCCGATCTACAAAATAGCACTCTCACAGCAGAGTTCGCTCGCTCTTCACTATATTATAAGCGGAACGCCCTGCCGGAGCGCTGCAGCCAAATTTAGGCGCGTTTTTTTTCACGAATAACTTTTCGCAGCATATGTACGCCCCCCCTCCCCATCCCTCACTCCGCCCGCGCCCAGATTGTCTCAGTGTTTTGGAGCTCGCAGCTTTTGTGTGGCTTTGTCGGCACTGAAGTACGGAAACTCTCACCAGATGGTCCCAGCCAGGTGGAAACACTTCTTCAATGTTTAGCTAGATGGGTAGGAACAGGGCAATACATCTTTAATGTTGCATATAGTTGCTTTTGTTTCCAGTGACTGTGTCGATGTCCTTCTTGGGTTTACGAGAGAAGTTACAGAGCGAGGTGTAAACACGTTGAGATATTTGAACCTCGGCGGAGGCCTCGGCATTGACTACAGAAAACACGTACGTAAGATACTGAACTAACGGCACCAAACTGGCGTAACTTGACCAGACAGATAACTTAAATTCAAATATAATCTTTACATAATAAAAACAAAATAGCCAGCTCAGCGTACCTACGCAAACCTGATATCTTGAATATACTTACGATTTGTCACTGCCATAAATGTATATCGGTAACCAACGGCTTCTATCCAACCTTTAATTTTTTGGATGTTAATTTTTCAGTACGCTAGAACGGTCGAAAATGGTGTTTCCGAAGAGACTCCTGTAAGTAATTTATTTCTTGAATGGATCAATATGATTCCACACGAATTATTTTAATGTCACGAATGCTCACTGGCGCAAAGTAATCTTTCCCAGTCTTTCATGGACAACGACGAGGGAGTTGATGGGCACGGAAGGTGGCGGTAGCCTACAGCAAAGGATCAAGGGAGGGTGGTCATGGCGGAATATTCTGGAATTAAAAATAACGAAATCTGAACCTGTTGCAGTGGTGTAACCCATAATCCCTTTGAACATTATGAATTAACAAATATTGGCAAGTTAGCAACAGATTTAAACTAGCTTGCACCCCATCCTACACCGGTACGTGTGGTATGTGGGATCTTCCCCGATGCGGAGATGTACCTAGACCCTGTATCTATCATAATGGCAGAGTACGAACACTTGGGGCGGAGAGGGTCTCAATATCATGTATTTTACATAAGGGGGGCAGCTGCGGGGGACACTTCCGCATTTTACACCGGCCCACGTGTATTATTTAATGTCGATATAAGGGGGGCAGTGGGGGGGGGGGCGCTGCATAAGGGGGGCAGCTGCGGGGGACACTTCCGCATGTTACACCGGCCCACGTGTACTATTTAATGTCGATATAAGGGGGGCAGTGGGGGGGGGGGGGGCGCTGCATAAGGGGGGCAGCTGCGGGGGACAATTCCGCATGTTACACTGGCCCATGTGTATTATTTAATGTCGATATCTTTCCCGCTGCAATGCTCAATGTTTTCTAAGTGGTTATAAATATGTTTGGATGCATGTTCAAGTCCTTGTCGTTTAACTATTTTCGTATCGGAATATACCATAAACTGCCAAATTTCGCCCCATATACACGAGCTTGAAGCAATGTTTACAGAGATGCATGCCGACACCCGCTGACCTCATCGCGGCTGTGAAGGGCAAGCTGACCTGTAGCGGCTTGACCTTGATATTCGAGCCAGGACGCTCCCTCGTGGGATCTGCGGCCACTCTCCTCGCCAAAACCATCGGTTGCAAGAAAAACAGGAACGTCAAGTCAGTATGAATGCTTCTTTTGATAGGCTTACTACAACATGAACGGCCAGCATTGGAGGCTACCCCTATGCAGTCCTATATTTTCATCAGGGTGTGCCATCTAATGTATATCCTCTAACAGCTTCAGGTTGTTATTAATTCTGCAAAGTCTGGACAGAGTATATTATACATGAAAGAAGCGTCGATAAAACGTAAGTGTAAGTACAATAATTCGTATTATAGTCGTTTTGAGCAACGTCATAGTTCCCCTGATAGCCACTAGACGGCGCGATGGCACCGTATGGGTCCTATGGTAGGGGGCGCTTATTTTCGCGCTCTAGCATTCACGATGACGCCATGATAGCGAAGACCCACCTACGTTCAATGCATTATCATATGACGTTGGAAATTTAAGGGAAAGGGGAGGTTAGATAAATTACAAACGCAGGGGATAATACAAAACTGTTGACTTGGAGCGGGGGTGGTGGGAATTGGGACTTGTCTTGCAGTTTTTGGGGAATGCACGGTGGGTTGGAGGTGTGGTATACGGACGGTGGCACCCCGTTGTACTCTGAGTAATGCTACTCCATGTGAACAGCTACATAGTGGTGGACGCCTCCATGAACGAAGCCATCCGACCCTCTCTTTACGGCGCATACCACCACATTGAGCTAACGGAGCCCTCCAGGGCTGTGGGCCACCCGCCTGAGGTCTTCGAAGTCGTGGGTCCGGTCTGCGAGTGTGCGGACTTCCTCGGCAAGGTAAACAGCATTCCGTTCGATATGCCTTTCAGAGGTGATCAGTCATCACTAACATTAAGGGTGATTCAGGATTATTATGTACCAATCGACTATTTGGTAATGACGATTACTTCGTATTAAAACATCGATTTTATCAAAAGGAACAATTTATTTTAATGGTAGACACGTAACATGTGACGAGTAATTAATGTTAGATCCGACATTCTAGACAACGGTATTCCAGCTGCTTGTAGCTTTCCGCTATACTAGGGTTACCTAGTCAGGGAATGATACTCAGTCTTGCACACCAACCATGCGTCTGTTACATGGATTGCTTGTCGCCCCTAGGACCGGCTGTTGCCACGCCCGCACGAGGGTTGTGGCGTGGCGGTCTTCGATGTGGGGGCCTACTGCGGATCCATGGCCTCAAACTACAACTTGCGGGTTCGTGTTTCAGGCATTTCACAGCTGCAATCGGCACCCTCATTACTAACCCAGAATATTGTTTTACCCCATCCCAACACTCGGGGCTGCATCACCGTAATATAGAGGTGGATATTAGAGAGGTGGACATTATATTTGGGCACTTTCATAATTTTGAAAATGCATTTGCGCATTTTTTCAATTGCGCAGCGCTCACCAGGGTCTATAAATATAGGTTTTGTCAGGGCTCTGGGACGTGTACAGGAAGGAAGTATACAGATACAATTTACGTACAAAGTATATGAACAAAACGTAGAATATCAAATTCAACTACCCTTGTGGTCAAATCAATAGACGAATTCAGCTAGAACGTTTTTTTAAGATTGCAGAAGCCATATTGCATTTTAATTTAATGTGTTACATAAAGACGCCCACCCCCTCGTCCCTTTGATGATCTGCTATTGGATCCCACACTAGCTCTTTTCCAGAATATATATGGAACTCTTTTCACGCATTATCAATAATTATTGTGAGTTGCATTCAAACTACAGATGCGTCCTTTAGAAGTGATGGTTGACGGTTCCAGCTGGGCGATAATTAGGGAGTCTGATGACGTGGACGATATCATGTCTCCTTACGAGAAAACGACCAAGATGTGACAACCGCTCGAGCCAAGAACATTATCCCAAGTGTAGTACTACGTATTGGAGCAGCGTAAATTGTGTACTCAATAATTAACCGGAGTAGTGAATATTTCAAGCCAATGTGTGTGTGTTATCGACACCTACAATTTGAAACGTGCCATATAGGACAATGCAAGTGAAATAAAATGCTAGTGTTTTAGGACACATTTGTGCACATACAGGCTAAATTGAGCGAAAAGCAAACTTCCCAGAACAATAGAATGGTCGCGATGAAACATGCCGCATGCACAGATATTATCTACGCATTGTGATCACAGTCTGTGCCGCCATCTTGTTACGAGGAAATAAATGAAACGCACACATATAGTGGTAATGAACTTGAATATTGTATTGATTTGCTGCACAACAGTGACATGTGACATCGGTAGAACACAGGCAAGTTAAACTCAACATGACAAACCGCGGTTTCTGAAAGGGACATCGAAATGAAGACTCGGTACACACGCGAGAACAACGTACATTTTAGAACGAAAACGATCTGCAATAATAGTCAAACATTGTTTTTCACAGCAAAGCAATATCCCGAATAAATTCCCCAGTGAGTATCGTTAGTAAATATCAGCCTTCGTGACAATATTTTATCACTGGGGAAAAATAAATCCGGTACATAATTGTTTGATGAATAGGGACGGGGGTCAGACAGTCCATGTATGGAGCGCCGTGATAAGATATACATCGGTTAGTTTACCTATATTCTAACCATCGTTTCGGAATGCGGTTTACTGTAACAACGTCACAAGGAGAAAATTAACATAATTGGCAAGGTTTGGCTCGGGGGTTGCAGCTTATACCAACAATACTCATCTACTTAACTTCCATCTCGAATTAGAATCTAACACGGGAACATGTAATAGCTTCCTGGAATTGGGGTAATTAATGTGAAAAGGGTCGGACTTATCTAATAAATTAGTAATTAGATTAATACGAAATGTTTTCTGTTGAGTACACAAGGTCGTTGAAAAACACGATATTAAAGATTTCCATAATAACATGTCTTCCAGGTAAGGTATGTAAAACATAATATTGTCAAAACAAATGCTATTTGGCTTGAATTCTGTTGAATCTGCAGCAGATTCATGTAAGTGATTCAGTCTGGTCTTAGAAAAAGGAACGTGGAATGACAATTTCTTTTAGACATAGCTAGCGGTACAGTACGCAACAGAGAGGGCGGCGGGCTTCTGCCTACATTGTCACGTCGTCACGTACGAAAGGAGCACGTCACGTCGTCACGTACGCCAGGAGCACGTCACGTCGAAGCGTACGTCAGGAGCACGTCACGTACGCCAGGAGCACGTAACGTCGTCACGTATGTCATGAGTGCTTCACGTACGACAGGAGCATGTCACGTTGTCACGTACACCAAGAGCACGTCACGTTGTCACGAACGCCAGGAGCACGTCACGTTGTCACGTATGCCAGGAGCACGTCACGTTGTCACATACGCCAGGAGCACGTAACGTTGTCACGTACGCCAGGAGCACGTCACGTCGTCACGTACGCCAGGAGCACGTCACGTCGTCACGTACGCCAGACGCACGTCACGTCGCCACGTACGCCAGGAGCACGTCACGTCATCAGACTAGGACCACGTGGCATCACGAGTAATAATTGAAAATCCTCAAGGGAATAACAGAACAAAGGAAGACGTTCGAGTGGCACATCGCCGCGACACTTGCCGAATGACTAGAGAATAAACCTCTGAGGACTTTAACACTAATCTAGGCACAAACACTATATAAATAAGGTTCCTTAACAACAACAAAAAGCCTGCTTTCTTTTGCATTGTTCCAACATATACACATCGAGATACAGAGATAAATTACTCCAATGCCAAAATTTACAAATCATTCGTGGTAATGATTGAATGGTAATATGAACAATCTTATATTACTTGTAAAGGAATAAATTCTTCATTTCTACGGATATATAACACCACCAAACATCCAGTTTTCGGTAACAACTGATACAGGGATAACGATTGTGATCCAATACCACAGACTTACACTCTCGCGTCGCTCCAGCTTAAGCCGGAGAGTGACGCACGACGACCACTCACCGCACATGTCGGAATGGTTGAATCCTCAGAAAAGAAAGTGTTTGGCATCACTGTTAACAATCACCCAGAAGTCCCTTATATAAATTACACCTTCATGATACAATGATTGTCACTTCAGACGATGGCACACATGGTAAAAAAAACACTCGTTGCTTTGAGTCCCCTAAATAATTAGTACAAAAAAACACTGAGGGATTCAACAGTTTGCATCAAAACGTTTATGATCGATTATTCATGAGGCACCGTATCGTTAAGTTTGCATACGTCACGCGAAGATATTCAACACCTCAATAATAATTTGTCCCAGTCAGGTAGCAGTAAACAACCATTGCCTTGTTTACGTCTTTGCACAGTTGAACACAACAATCATAACTTATAGCCAATGAGGTGTTAATATGCACCGATTTATCTTGATTACAGCATGTTACACGTGGTCCATCAGTTGAACACCTCATTGATAACTTGCATCAATGAGGTATCGGTAAACACCGATTTATCTGGATTACAACATTTTACCCAATTGAACACCTCCATCATAACTTATATCAATGAGGTGTCAATATGCACTGATTCATCTTGATTACAGCATTTTACCCAGTTGAACACCTCAATGACACTTACATCAATAAGTCATGATTTGCTAATTTCTCTTGATTACGTCGCCTTGCCGTGGTCCACCCACCACCAACCTTGCATTTCCTCAGCGTCACAAAGCACATTGAGAGTATTCAAGGGCGCGTCCAAGGCACAATCTAAGTGTAAATTATAACTGGGCAACATGCAGATCATTGAGAGGCATGCGAAAAACAGGACTGAATATCATGGCGATGTACGCATACTGACGTAACCTCTCAGTACCCGTCTGTCTTCACACCTAGAAAGGCTGACACGAGCAAAGTCTTCGTCGAGGAACGGCACTTATTTCAATTGGAACGGCAAATGGCAGGATACGTCCATATCCAATGCAAGTATTAAAATATAAAATCATTGATGCTCCAGTGACCAGCGGTATGTATCCCTCGAGTCCGCGCTCAGCTCATTTCGCTGGCGTCGCTGGTTGGCCGCAGCGGGGACGACGCCTTCAGGGGGTGCCCCAGGACCATGTGACTCGTGCCGTGACCCCGGGGCCAGCCCACCTCAATGTCCTCCACCACCCCGCGTCCCATGACACACCCGCCCCCGCCCACGCCCCCGCCCCCGCCGCCGCCGCCGCCGCCGCCAGTGCTGCCGTACACCTCCCCCAAATCCGTATCCAGTGTGGCGGACCCCCCCAAGTGGGCCACCGGGAGGTGCGACCCCCCGGGGGTGGTTCCGGACCCCCTCAACAAGGCGTCTGGGGGAGTGGGCTCGGCTGCCAAACAGCCGCCTCCTGACGTTGGTGGAGAATCCGGGTGGGCCGCCCCAGAGGTTTCCGCCGTGGAGCTGCTGTCGGTGGTGAGGCAGGCGCTGGATGATGTGTAGCCGGTGGCGTTGGACAGACTGGAGGAGAAGTCCCCCTTCTCAGAGTCCGGATCACTCCCGTCGTCCCGCGAGGTGTATCCAGACATGTCGGCGGACGCTGCCAGGACCGTCGCGGCCGGGTCTGGATGGGGCGGCCGCTGGAGGGCGCTGGCAGCGGTAACCGCCGAGCTTGGCTCTCCGTTCTCCCGCGGCCGGGGGGCAGGACGCTCTCCCGAAGCGAGGCCGCTGACCGGGTCGCCAATGGCTGAACCACGCGTTGACGACTGCCGCACGACGGGACCCCACAGGCCTTTACCCCCCGTTGGGTCAGAGGCGGCGGGTGGCGTACGGCCCACGCACGGGCCGTCCCGGGGGCGGAGGGTGGCTGGAGTAGCGGCCCCGCCTGGCTGGGCGGCGGTCACCCTCTCCTGTCGCCGGGTGGGGCCGGGGGTGGGGCCCGGGGCGGGGCCGGGGGTGGGGTCGGGAGCGGGGCCGGGGGCGGGGCCGGGGTCCCTCTGCTGGGTCTCTCGGCACGGACAGCAGGCCGTGGCGCCCACCGGAAGGAAGCACTTATTGCACAGCTGAAGGCAAACATGGACAACATATTGTAAAACATGTCTTACACTCAATTACCTTTGGAAAGTAAACATATTATAAAACGAAATGGTCAAGCAGGACTTGAGAAGGAAGACGAAAATCGGGAAGATGGGACCAACTTGAACATTTTAAGACCGCTCATGACGGGTAATATCGACCGAGTGATAGACCGACACGCCACCAAGTGATAGACCGACACGCCACCAAGTGATAGACCGACACGCCACCAAGTGATAGACCGACACGCCACCGAGTGATAGACCGACACGCCACCGAGTGATAGACCGACACGCCACCAAGTGATAGACCGACACGCCACCAAGTGATAGACCGACACGCCACCAAGTGATAGACCGACACGCCACCAAGTGATAGACCGACACGCCACCAAGTGATAGACCGACACGCCACCAAGTGATAGACCGACACGCCACCAAGTGATAGACCGACACGCCACCGAGTGATAGACCGACACGCCACCAAGTGATAGACCGACACGCCACCAAGTGATAGACCGACACGCCACCAAGTGATAGACCGACACGCCACCAAGTGATAGACCGACACGCCACCAAGTGATAGACCGACACGCCACCGAGTGATAGACCGACACGCCACCAAGTGATAGACCGACACGCCACCAAGTGATAGACCGACACGCCACCAAGTGATAGACCGACACGCCACCAAGTGATAGACCGACACGCCACCAAGTGATAGACCGACACGCCACCAAGTGATAGACCGACACGCCACCGAGTGATAGACCGACACGCCACCAAGTGATAGACCGACATGCCACCAAGTGATAGACCGACACGCCACCAAGTGATAGACCGACACGCCACCAAGTGATAGACCGACACGCCACCAAGTGATAGACCGACACGCCACCAAGTGATAGACCGACACGCCACCAAGTGATAGACCGACACGCCACCGAGTGATAGACCGACACGCCACCAAGTGATAGACCGACACGCCACCAAGTGATAGACCGACACGCCACCAAGTGATAGACCGACACGCCACCAAGTGATAGACCGACACGCCACCGAGTGATAGACCGACACGCCACCAAGTGATAGACCGACACGCCACCGAGTGATAGACCGACACGCCACCGAGTGATAGACCGACACGCCACCGAGTGATAGACCGACACGCCACCAAGTGATAGACCGACACGCCACCGAGTGATAGACCGACACGCCACCGAGTGATAGACCGACACGCCACCAAGTGATAGACCGACACGCCACCAAGTGATAGACCGACACGCCACCAAGTGATAGACCGACACGCCACCAAGTGCCATCCGTTATTCAGCGTATCGAGACATTCGCATGGAGATGGCTATGTTAAAATGTTATAATGTGTTGGGTGTTAAGGGAATATTTCGATATTGATGCCACTTGGCACACATGATGCCATTAACATGGGTACATAATCCCCAGTGCATGGACACCTTCATTCATGTAGTCACATCGGTTTTGGTTTTTACAATTATAACGACACTAAAATTTGACTGACCAAATATAGCGTTTCGGTATCGGAAACAATCTGAGCCAACATTCCTTTTGCGGTTCTACCTGAAGAATACTCTCAAATAAACAATAGCCTTCTAAGCCCAATATTACAACGAAGTTATGACGTGGAGGCCTAGTTGCACCGTTTGACGTAGATGGTGTTCCTTAATTACTTTCGCTCCATGTCAATGCTAGATCAATGGCGGTGTTAAGTAACGCGGCAGTTTCAAGTGAAATAGGGCCACGGTACTTCTTGCGAAGTAACTACATAGCGCATTCTTCATATTAAACTGCTACGATTAGACACTTGATAGGCCATTTCTGTAAGTTACATGTGCATCTTGGCTTGGCTTTCAAGAGCAACAGATCTGGACTGTAATCCACCTGCCTCGGGACGATTATTCACGTGTCAGACGTCAGAGTAGCCCCGACCTCCTTGGCCCTCTCTCCGAGCGGTGTGGTGTCCGTATAAGAAGGCATAACAGTCCAAAGCGCTGTAGACGCAGAATCTGTAGCTGACCTTGATAGCAGCGTACCCCAAAGAGAGCCGCATACAATGATGATGTCCTGGGCGATTGCTTTCATGTTGACAATCACCCTGACAACAGGTGGGTGAAACAGTTTGTAGGTTTATCTTTCGTCACAGTAATCATCAGTTTGCCAGTCTTAATCCACTTATGGATCATAACATATGTAGCTATGCTCAGTCATATTGTTATTATTAGTATTCCAAACCAATTTAGCGTACGGAGATTATTATCTAACGGTTTATCATTTAGGTGTTTTTTATCATATATGTTTTTTTTTTATTTATTTACTCGTACCGTCACACGATTAACGCAGCCACCATGACGCTAGATGTCAGCGCTTCCACAGGAAACACAACAGCTCTGAGTTGTCATTGAATCATTTAAAGTTTCCTTGAGTAACATAGAATCATGTGGCCTCCTGCTCCCCTCATAGCCACACCTACACCACAAAATATTTGCCCTAGTATACATCTTAAACGACAGTCATACATGTCATCGTACAAGTGTTCAAGCTCAGGTCCATAACTTATGGCATCAGATCATTTATTTCGAATAATCACAAATTAATCATATTCAGAACCTTCCAGACATTATTACTAACTGGGATTGAACAGATACCAAAATGTGATCTTAGCTTCTGACATTCCCTGATTTTACCCTGCACGAAATATTTTTCCTCACTTGGCTCCCTGACCTGAGGGAACCATAATGAGCGTTGTTGATGGTTCCAGTTGGGGCGATGCTAGATGCAGGGTGCGTCATAGGAGAAAGTATTTCCAACCAAATGAAGTCGTTCAACGCCGCCTTCGATATCCTGGAACCCGCTGGTGAATACATCATGGTCGACTACCAAGATGACCCGTCCGACCAGTGCAAGGTGAGTATATCATGGTCGACTACCTGCTCAGAACTCAATAAGTACTGGCATAATAGAAGATAATTACGTATATAGTCCATCACTCGTTCTTCCTCAATTTTGACATAAATTTAGCTGGTGCTATTGTCTCTACTTAAGGGGCCCTTCTATGTGTTTGCTTGTTTACTTTTGTCTGCTATAACTATTTGACATTGTAAGTTCACACATTCTATCGTGTGATGTTATAGCAATGCCCCCGCAATGAAGGTTTGGTGCTAAGTCTACGAGATATATCAAAGATAGTTTTGTTCACATACTTTTGCAGCCTATTACAATACTGATGATGTTTTTCACTCACGCAGACATGTCCTTAGCAGCAACATACCATCTTTGTTTTCATCCAGCTGTGGATTCGCGTAGGGATTGATGCCGATATGGTAGACACAGTGAGAGTAGATTATGGAGTGCACGCTGCTAACCCGCAAAAGTTCGACCGCAGCATCCTCATCACGCACAGCAAGGATAAATTCTTGGTCAGAGGTCGTGGCCTCCTTGTAAGTGCTTCCCTTCGTCATGTGGTATTCACATTAATCCCAGCCGTAAAGTTCATCAGTACGCTCTTTGCATCACGACAGTATTCCTTACAAAGTTTGAAAATAAGAGTCGTGGGAAAGATACTTTAGTTTGGTGATCGGGGGTCGGATAACACAAGACCTCCACTACCGACGAACTTGACCAAAGTAGTACACGTAGTAGATGTAGTAACATAAATAACAACATCTTAGTTTCACTGCTTGTGGCATGAGAACCAGTACTGATGACAACTTTCATCACCTAGTAAGATATCATCGTGGCATGCAATGGTTTTACTATCCACCAGGTTGAAAACGAATTCGGCTGCTGGCAGAGCGAACCCAACCCCCTGTTCTGGCTCTTCTGCGTCCAGGACATCCCTGGCGGAGTGCAGGTCATTGGTTCAGTGCCAGAAAGCGACTGCTGGTTTTATCTCAGCTGCCTAGCCGCCGACACCCCTCTCAACCCACAGTTCCACCCCAGGGTACGCCTGGACGTCAGTCCCAACTACGTGGGCAATACCAACGGCATCTGCGAGTAATTCCTCGATGTCACTATTCCGTAGTGAAGGCCTGGGAAGCTGACGGGAGTGCCTGAATGCACGCCAAATGGCGCTGAGCCTCACATCCAGTTGTAACTCGCGCCGCAATAAATCTATCTTTCCCGTCAGTGAATTTGTCACCAGTTTCTTTGTTTCTACCATGAAGTTGATGAATTGGTGTTTTAGATCGCCTTTGTGCACATAAGGGCGAAGTTGGGCCAATAACCTATGGGATACGAAGATATGAATGGACAAAACATGCCCCAGATTAGTCGCTCGGGCTCGGATTCGAACCAAGAACCTAATAATCTGCGTTAACCACTAGGTAACTTTTGTGCCTAGAACGAGGCTTGAAGGTCGCATTGGGCCAAGAAACTCTGAGGGACCACTAAATTGGGTTTAATCGAATGATATGCCACAAATGTAAAGGACACTTTGAAATCATGCCCTGTTGGGATGCAGCGGCGTCCGCTTACTGCGCTAATGGGGGGTGGGCGGCGATAATTCCATCAGGATGTTTGTTCCACAGTCCTTAATGCCGAGAACAAGTGGCGTGTAGCGGATATCTCAGAAAGAAACAAGTTTTTTGGCCATGTCACATCAATATTAGTTTGTCCGCCAAGATTCGCCTTTATGTAATGGCAAAAACGTAATAAATCTGGCCTATTTTGGTCATATTCAAGCTTATAGAGCAAATTAGTTCAGTAACATCTATATTGTGCTATTTAACTCTGGCAGTAGAGGGAGCTCGTTCCTCACATCATTATAGCGTACGTAAAACGCCCTCTGTCGGGAGATCGGCACTATTTATGTATTCAATTAAAACTTTAAAAAAAAAACCCTACATTTTAACGCATTTTCCCATTGACCGTCATGTTAATATCAATTTGAAATAAATGACCAAACTTTGTTACTACAATTTCAAGTAGATCTAAAAACAATTATTTAGAGAAAAAAAGTGCCGAGGAAAATTGTTTGATCCCTACGCGCTCTCGACCTTGACCTAGTTTGAAGGCCAACGTTCTCCGTTTTGACGCAGTGTTCTTCAGCTTCGTTGCATGTTAATTCTAGGTTACAGGTGCTACAAGTAATGAGGCAGTTTCAAGTGAAATAGGGCCATGGTATTTCTTGCGAAGTAACTACATAGCGCATTCTTCATATCAAACTGCTACGATTAGACACTTGATAGAGCCATTCCTTTAATTTAACCGACATGTGCATCTTGGCTTGGCTTTCAAGAGCAACAGATCTGGACTGTAATCCACCTGCCTCGGGACGAATATTCACGTGTCAGACGTCAGAGTAGCCCCGACCTCCTTGGCCCTCTCTCCGAGCGGTGTGGTGTCCGTATAAGAAGGCATAACAGTCCAAAGCGCTGTAGACGCAGAGTCTGTAGCTGACCTTGATAGCAGCGTACCCCAAAGGGACCCGCATACAATGATGATGTCCTGGGCGATTGCTTTCATGTTGACCATCACCCTGACAACAGGTGAGTGAAACAGATTTCTGGCCTATCTGTCCTGGATGTCACTTTTGTCCCTGTCTCATCAGTTTGTCATTATATGTCCAGTTATATGGATAATAACATATGTAGCTATGCTAAGCAATATTGTTATTATTATTCCAGAAAATATTCGGTGTACTGAAATTATAATTTAACGTTCTACTGGAGTATCAGCGGGTGGGTCGAGGGGGATGGGGAGGGGGACATCTCACAAACTTGTGTGTACCAAAATGGTACCTTAGTTTCTGACATTCTTGATTCCCCCTGCAGGGACTATTTTTCATCCCTTTCCCAGCCTGATGTGTATTGTTGTAGATGATTCCAGTTGGGGCGATGCCATATGGACCGTGCGTCATAGGAGAAAGTGTTTCCAACCAAATGAAGTCGTTCTACGGCGCCTTCGATATCCTGGAACCCGACGGGGAACACATCATGGTCGACTACCAAGATGACCCGTCCGACCAGTGCAAGGTGAGTACATCATGGTCGACTACCAAGATGACCCGTCCGACCAGTGCAAGGTGAGTACATCATGGTCGACTCCCAAGATGACCCGTCCGACCAGTGCAAGGTGAGTACATCATGGGCGACTACCAAGATGACCCGTCCGACCAGTGCAAGGTGAGTACATCATGGTCGACTACCAAGATGACCCGTCCGACCAGTGCAAGGTGAGTACATCATGGGCGACTACCAAGATGACCCGTCCGACCAGTGCAAGGTGAGTACATCATGGTCGACTACCAAGATGACTCGTCCGACCAGTGCAAGGTGAGTACATCATGGGCGACTACCAAGATGACCCGTCCGACCAGTGCAAGGTGAGTACATCATGGTCGACTACCAAGATGACCCGTCCGACCAGTGCAAGGTGAGTACATCATGGGCGACTACCAAGATGACCCGTCCGACCAGTGCAAGGTGAGTACATCATGGGCGACTACCAAGATGACCCGTCCGACCAGTGCAAGGTGAGTACATCATGGTCGACTACCAAGATGACCCGTCCGACCAGTGCAAGGTGAGTACATCATGGGCGACTACCAAGATGACCCGTCCGACCAGTGCAAGGTGAGTACATCATGGTCGACTACCAAGATGACCCGTCCGACCAGTGCAAGGTGCGTACATCATGGTCGACTACCAAGATGACCCGTCCGACCAGTGCAAGGTGCGTACATCATGGTCGACTACCAAGATGACCCGTCCGACCAGTGCAAGGTGAGTACATCATGGTCGACTGCCAAGATGACCCGTCCGACCAGTGCAAGGTGCGTACATCATGGTCGACTACCAAGATGACCCGTCCGACCAGTGCAAGGTGCGTACATCATGGTCGACTACCAAGATGACCCGTCCGACCAGTGCAAGGTGGGTACATCATGGTCGACTACCAAGATGACCCGTCCGACCAGTGCAAGGTGAGTACATCATGGGCGACTACCAAGATGACCCGTCCGACCAGTGCAAGGTGAGTACATCATGGGTGACTACCAAGATGACCCGTCCGACCAGTGCAAGGTGAGTACATCATGGTCGACTACCAAGATGACCCGTCCGACCAGTGCAAGGTGAGTACATCATGGTCGACTACCAAGATGACCCGTCCGACCAGTGCAAGGTGAGTACATCATGGTCGACTACCAAGATGACCCGTCCGACCAGTGCAAGGTGGGGTACATCATGGGCGACTACCAAGATGACCCGTCCGACCAGTGCAAGGTGAGTACATCATGGTCGACTACCAAGATGACCCGTCCGACCAGTGCAAGGTGCGTACATCATGGTCGACTACCAAGATGACCCGTCCGACCAGTGCAAGGTGCGTACATCATGGTCGACTACCAAGATGACCCGTCCGACCAGTGCAAGGTGAGTACATCATGGTCGACTACCAAGATGACCCGTCCGACCAGTGCAAGGTGAGTACATCATGGTCGACTACCAAGATGACCCGTCCGACCAGTGCAAGGTGAGTACATCATGGTCGACTACCAAGATGACCCGTCCGACCAGTGCAAGGTGAGTACATCATGGTCGACTACCAAGATGACCCGTCCGACCAGTGCAAGGTGCGTACATCATGGTCGACTACCAAGATGACCCGTCCGACGAGTGCAAGGTGAGTACATCATGGTCGACTACCAAGATGACCCGTCCGACCAGTGCAAGGTGAGCACATCATGGTCGACTACCAAGATGACCCGTCCGACCAGTGCAAGGTGAGCACATAATGGGCGACTACCAAGATGACCCGTCGGACCAGTGCAAGGTGAGTACATCATGGTCGACTACCAAGATGACCCGTCCGACCAGTGCAAGGTGCGTACATCATTGTCGACTACCAAGATGACCCGTCCGACCAGTGCAAGGTGAGTACATCATGGTCGACTACCAAGATGACCCGTCCGACCAGTGCAAGGTGAGTACATCATGGTCGACTACCAAGATGACCCGTCCGACCAGTGCAAGGTGAGTACATCATGGTCGACTACCAAGATGACCCGTCCGACCAGTGCAAGGTGAACACATCATGGTCGACTACCAAGATGACCCGTCCGACCAGTGCAAGGTGAGCACATCATGGTCGACTACCAAGATGACCCGTCCGACCAGTGCAAGGTGAGTAAATCATGGTCGACTACCAAGATGACCCGTCCGACCAGTGCAAGGTGAGTACATCATGGTCGACTACCAAGATGACCCGTCCGACCAGTGCAAGGTGAGTACATCATGGTCGACTACCAAGATGACCCGTCCGACCAGTGCAAGGTGAGTACATCATGGTCGACTACCAAGATGACCCGTCCGACCAGTGCAAGGTGAGTACATCATGGTCGACTACCAAGATGACCCGTCCGACCAGTGCAAGGTGAGTACATCATGGTCGACTACCAAGATGACTCGCCCGACCAGTGCAAGGTGAGTACATCATGGTCGACTACCAAGATGACCCGTCCGACCAGTGCAAGGTGAGTACATCATGGTCGACTACCAAGATGACCCGTCCGACCAGTGCAAGGTGAGTACATCATGGTCGACTACCAAGATGACCCGTCCGACCAGTGCAAGGTGAGTACATCATGGTCGACTACCAAGATGACCCGTCCGACCAGTGCAAGGTGAGTACATCATGGTCGACTACCAAGATGACCCGTCCGACCAGTGCAAGGTGAGTACATCATGGTCGACTACCAAGATGACCCGTCCGACCAGTGCAAGGTGAGTACATCATGGTCGACTACCAAGATGACCCGTCCGACCAGTGCAAGGTGAGTACATCATGGTCGACTACCAAGATGACCCGTCCGACCAGTGCAAGGTGAGTACATCATGGTCGACTACTAAGATGACCCGTCCGACCAGTGCAAGGTGAGTACATCATGGTCGACTACCAAGATGACCCGTCCGACCAGTGCAAGGTGAGCACATCATGGTCGACTACCAAGATGACCCGTCCGACCAGTGCAAGGTGAGCACATCATGGTCGACTACCAAGATGACCCGTCCGACCAGTGCAAGGTGAGCACATCATGGTCGACTACCAAGATGACCCGTCCGACCAGTGCAAGGTGAGTACATCATGGTCGACTACCAAGATGACCCGTCCGACCAGTGCAAGGTGAGTACATCATGGTCGACTACCAAGATGACCCGTCCGACCAGTGCAAGGTGAGTACATCATGGTCGACTACCAAGATGACCCGTCCGACCAGTGCAAGGTGAGTACATCATGGTCGACTACAAAGATGACTCGCCCGACCAGTGCAAGGTGAGTACATCATGGTCGACTACCAAGATGACCCGTCCGACCAGTGCAAGGTGAGTACATCATGGTCGACTACCAAGATGACCCGTCCGACCAGTGCAAGGTGAGTACATCATGGTCGACTACCAAGATGACCCGTCCGACCAGTGCAAGGTGAGTACATCATGGTCGACTACCAAGATGACCCGTTCGACCAGTGCAAGGTGAGTACATCATGGTCGACTACCAAGATGACCCGTCCGACCAGTGCAAGGTGAGTACATCATGGTCGACTACCAAGATGACCCGTCCGACCAGTGCAAGGTGAGTACATCATGGTCGACTACCAAGATGACTCGCCCGACCAGTGCAAGGTGAGTACATCATGGTCGACTACCAAGATGACCCGTCCGACCAGTGCAAGGTGAGTACATCATGGTCGACTACCAAGATGACCCGTCCGACGAGTGCAAGGTGAGTACATCATGGTCGACTACCAAGATGACCCGTCCGACCAGTGCAAGGTGAGCACATCATGGTCGACTACCAAGATGACCCGTCCGACCAGTGCAAGGTGAGTACATCATGGTCGACTACCAAGATGACCCGTCCGACCAGTGCAAGGTGAGTACATCATGGTCGACTACAAAGATGACTCGCCCGACCAGTGCAAGGTGAGTACATCATGGTCGACTACCAAGATGACCCGTCCGACCAGTGCAAGGTGAGTACATCATGGTCGACTACCAAGATGACCCGTCCGACCAGTGCAAGGTGAGTACATCATGGTCGACTACCAAGATGACCCGTCCGACCAGTGCAAGGTGAGTACATCATGGTCGACTACCAAGATGACCCGTCCGACCAGTGCAAGGTGAGTACATCATGGTCGACTACCAAGATGACCCGTCCGACCAGTGCAAGGTGAGTACATCATGGTCGACTACCAAGATGACCCGTCCGACCAGTGCAAGGTGAGTACATCATGGTCGACTACCAAGATGACTCGCCCGACCAGTGCAAGGTGAGTACATCATGGTCGACTACCAAGATGACCCGTCCGACCAGTGCAAGGTGAGTACATCATGGTCGACTACCAAGATGACCCGTCCGACCAGTGCAAGGTGAGTACATCATGGTCGACTACCAAGATGACCCGTCCGACCAGTGCAAGGTGAGCACATCATGGTCGACTACCAAGATGACCCGTCCGACCAGTGCAAGGTGAGTACATCATGGTCGACTACCAAGATGACCCGTCCGACCAGTGCAAGGTGAGTACATCATGGTCGACTACCAAGATGACCCGTCCGACCAGTGCAAGTATATAGACCATAAATTTTGACATAAATGTAGATCATGATAAGTATCGAATTTCATGCCGATCCCAGCAGCCCATGGTTCATGCAACAGTATGAATAGTCCGCTTAGCAAGCCCATCGTTTCCATTCGTGGGCACTCTCACACTCAGATTGTTTGACAGTAATGGGGTACTTAAAGCGAGTTAGCGGGGTAGGGAATGATAGGGAAGCAGTAGGAGGTGATAAATATGACGTGTTCTCATGCTGGAATGGAACTGTGTATTTTGCTCAAGGCACAAAAATCGACTTGTTACGACAGATCTGGCATTACGTCAAACCTGGAGCGCACAAACGTGTCCTTAGCAGCAACATGCCATCTTTGTTTTCTTACAGCTGGTGATTCTAGTGGAAACTGACGACGACATGGTACTCACAGTCAAAGGTAAATACGGTGTGCACGCCAAGAACCCGATAAAGTTCGACCGAGGCTTCCGCATCACGCACAGCAAGGATGAGTTTGTGGTCAGAGGTCGTGGCCTCCGTGTAAGTGTTTCCCTTCGTCACGTGGTGTCCACATTAATCCCAATGTAACGGTCATGCCAATAAATAATAAAAGTTTAAAAAGATCATCAGTACATCAGTAGTTTGGTGATCCGTGATCGGATAACACAAGACCTCCACTATCCACGGACCTGGCCAAAGTAGTAGTTATACCATAAATAAGCGAATCTTAGTTCCAATGCTTGTGGTATAAGAAATAGTACTACGGATAACGTTCATCACCCAGTACTATATCATCGTGGCATGCAATTATTTCACCATCCACCAGGCTGAAAACGAGTTCGGCTGCTGGCAGAGCGAACCCAACCCCCTGTTCTGGCTCTTCTGCGTCCAGGACATCCCTGGCGGAGTACGGGTCATTGGTTCAGTGCCAGAAAGCGACTGTTGGTTTTATCTTAGCTGCCTAGCCGCCAATACCCCTAGCAACCCACAGCCCCACCCCTGGGTACGCCTGGACGTCAGTCCCAACTACGTGGGCGATAGCAATGGCAACTGCGAGGAATTCCTGGATTTCGAAAATGGAAACTGACGGCCTGGGAAGCTGATGGCAGTGCCTGAATGCACGCCAAATGGCGCTGAGCCTCGCATCCAGTTGTAACTCGCGCCGCAATAAATCTATCTTTCCCGTCACTGAGTTTGTCACCCTTTCTTTGCTTCTGTTGAGTCTTGATATCCGCTACCATATTTACTATGAATGTGACATTCGGATAAACGAAAACTAAAGAAGGATTTCGCTGGAAAAATGACGTATATAACCCGATAGGGCAACTCTCCAATATTTTTAGCTGCGGCATGTTTTTTGATGACTTTGATGAGGATATCGCTTTGGAGTTGACGTGTATAAACACACAGATATACAAACTAGCAAGGCAAATCAGCCTGGTGGCTGGTCTTTATGACGAAAACGGACGTTTGATGACACAGGGCTGACGACTACTGCGCGGGGGTAGTCTTCTTGGTGGGGGTGGAGCGATAGGTGCACGGGAACGCCATTTTACCATGGCAATGACTCCTTAGTCGACTTTGTATAGTATCTTGTCAAACTGCCATTATGTCAATTCCGACGCATGCAGAGGGTGGCCACTATCCGGGATCGTTGTATGGATTAGCTAACGGATCAAATAATTCAGGTAACGGAACCGGAACGGAGTCAGGCAGATATACATTAAAAAAATCTTGACGTGGCTCACATGCTAGCGTCTGCCCAGCAGTCTTAATGTGAGTCTCATTTTGTCTATTTTTATGTGTTTAAACAATACAATACCGTAAACTGCCCTTTTGGAGACGCGGCTTCTATTACGAAGTTGCTCGATGCACTTTTCGGGTTGGACCGCAAAGTCGCGGTGCGGCTTTAAATACGGCATTTTGCCGATTTCAAGGGAGCACAGCAAGGGGGCGAGGTGCATTTGAGGGGGAGGTGAAATACGGAAATTGACGGAGTTGCCAAAATAACTGATTGCATCATAACGTCATCGGTGTAACATGATACGGCTGCCGTCCTCACACGAACTGCAATAAGTTACTCGGGCTAGACGTGGTACTGGGTAGGCGCGACAGTGATTCATCAACATGTAGTACCTACCAGGAGAGCCCTCCACTAGTGTGACACTTGATAAGAGGTGTGATGGCAGAAGCATAGAGGAATATTTTGTCGTCGCGACTGCTTGTATAAAATATTGACTCCGGAGTAATTAGCTTGGTTTGCTGAATGGGATTATGATAAGCACACCTCATATTTATCACCTCATATTGCTTCCCTATCATTCCCTACCCCGTTAACTCGCTTAAGGAGCAGGGATCAGAGGGGGTGGGGGGGGGGGGGGGGTCAAGAGAGGCCGAAGTACAGGTGCGGCTTATAATATGTAGTTTACTGAAAATGGTTCTGGGTGCATACCTCCGATTTGGAGGCCAAAGTTGGGGTGCGGCTGCTAATATGTATGCGGCTTCAAAAAGGCAGTTTACGGCAGCGTGTTTTTGTTGATTCTGATTTTGATTCTGGGGTTTCGGGGGAAAGCAGATCTTTTCCGCCGCACATTCCTGTAATGATGACGAAAGGACCCCCCCCCCCACCCACTCCCCCCGCACCCACGGGCCCACTTCCAGGCCCGCGTCTACGACTATGGTGACGCCCTAGGCCTACGCTTCCCGTCGAAAGCGGCTCGAAGCGATAGGCACGACAGCAGAACACGCTCCGGTCGCCCAAGCAAGTTCTTCGACTTTCCCTTCCTTAGCCTCACTATCAGTAATTCCAAATAATCGCGTGGACATTGCTGCATCCCGATCGATGGACGCTGACAGCCCCCCCCCCCCCCCCTACTGACGCTATGCTCGAAAGACGCGTTTACTGTGTTGCGCAATATAACCCGGTTCATCTTGTGACGTCACGAAGCAATGAAAGCATGCCCCCCTCGATCTGTTACTTTTTATAGTAACATAGGACTTATGAGAAGCCATGAGATGGACTTTTAAGTGTTTTAAAGCAATGTGTTCTGTAAGTTTGATGTTACCAATCCTCTTCTCCATGTCAAATAAGCACATTCGGTCTTAAATTTAAATCCTGAAAGCCTGTGGGCTATCCGGAGAGAAGCAAATTTGTTCACCGGAGCAGAAGTTGGTGGCCAGCTTTATATCCCTGCTCCTGTTCGCTGTTCGGTATTCTGTGTGATGTCGACCGCAGCTCGCTAGGACCTCTGCGCGCGATAAACTAGTCCGCGCAGTTTTATGTTGAAATTGTTGTTTTACAGACCCAACGAGATATGAAAAACATATGAAACATAATTTTGAGATACTTTTAGTCTTGATTCTAAAATGTAAAAACTCTAAGATGGCGCATGTATGTAGGCTGTCATCGGGACATTGATACTTTACCGATTTTGCCCGATAACAAACTTGACCTTAGGGTCTCAGTGGGAATATTTTGGTGAAATCTGATAACTATACTTGCCGGCGTTCGTCAGTTGTCATCCTAGTAATGCCCTGTTCACACGACGCAATACGTTGTAAAATTCCGGAGGGCCGGTTTTTCACGAATTGTAAGCTTAGCACATGTGCTAAAATTCCATCAACTTCACGATTTGGGAACTGTCAACCAATCAGCATCAAGAACTTCAGTCAATCAGCGTTGAGATGGTCACATTGACTTTAATGTTTGCATTATGACAATGATGAATGTATGTGTGGCTTGTATGTATGACGCTATGACGCAAGATGTTCCCATGGTGTTCGCTAGGTGGCGGTCGTGATAATTGTTGAGTTGTTACGACTATGGAAGGCATGATCGTACCGTGTAAATCCGGCATAAATAGCCACATACAGACAGACACTTACACAAAAATGAAACAGACCGACATATGACGTCTTTTTTCGTCATACAAACATAACCACTTCGACGTTTTTCGTCATATAACAGCATCGACATCAAAAACTCAAGAAGCTGTTATATAACGCTGATACAAGGAGGGTAATTAAGTGAACCTACCGTGCAGTGTAGGGATCCCGACATCGACATCAAGAACTCAAGAAGCTGTTATATAACGCTGATACAAGGAGGGTAATTAAGTCAACCTACCGTGCAGTGTAGGGATCCCGACATCGACATCAAGAACTCAAGAAGCTGTTATATAACGCTGATACAAGGAGGGTAATTAAGTAAACCTACCGTGCAGTGCAGGGATCCCGACATCGACATCAAGAACTCAAGAAGCTGTTATATAACGCTGATACAAGGAGGGTAATTAAGTAAACCTACCGTGCAGTGCAGGTATCCCGACATCGACATCAAGAACTCAAGAAGCTGTTATATAACGCTGATACAAGGAGGGTAATTAAGTAAACCTACCGTGCAGTGTAGGGATCCCGACATCGACATCAAGAACTCAAGAAGCTGTTATATAACGCTGATACAAGGAGGGTAATTAAGTCAACCTACCGTGCAGTGTAGGGATTCCGACATCGACATCAAGAACTCAAGAAGCTGTTATATAACGCTGATACAAGGAGGGTAATTAAGTAAACCTACCGTGCAGTGCAGGTATCCCGACATCGACATCAAGAACTCAAGAAGCGGTTATATAACGCTGATACAAGGAGGGTAATTAAGTGAACCTACCGTGCAGTGTAGGGATCCCGACATCGACATCAAGAACTCAAGAAGCGGTTATATAACGCTGATACAAGGAGGGTAATTAAGTAAACCTACCGTGCAGTGTAGGGATCCCGACATCGACATCAAGAACTCAAGAAGCGGTTATATAACGCTGATACAAGGAGGGTAAGTGAACCTACCGTGCAGTGTAGGGATCCCGACATCGACATCAAGAACTCAAGAAGCTGTTATATAACGCTGATACAAGGAGGGTAATTAAGTGAACCTACCGTGCAGTGTAGGGATCCCGACATCGACATCAAGAACTCAAGAAGCTGTTATATAACGCTGATACAAGGAGGGTAATTAAGTGAACCTACCGTGCAGTGTAGGGATCCCGACATCGACATCAAGAACTCAAGAAGCTGTTATATAACGCTGATACAAGGAGGGTAATTAAGTGAACCTACCGTGCAGTGTAGGGATCCCGACATCGACATCAAGAACTCAAGAAGCGGTTATATAACGCTGATACAAGGAGGGTAATTAAGTGAACCTACCGTGCAGTGTAGGGATCCCGACATCGACATCAAGAACTCAAGAAGCTGTTATATAACGCTGATACAAGGAGGGTAATTAAGTAAACCTACCGTGCAGTGCAGGTATCCCGACATCGACATCAAGAACTCAAGAAGCGGTTATATAACGCTGATACAAGGAGGGTAATTAAGTGAACCTACCGTGCAGTGTAGGGATCCCGACATCGACATCAAGAACTCAAGAAGCGGTTATATAACGCTGATACAAGGAGGGTAATTAAGTAAACCTACCGTGCAGTGCAGGTATCCCGACATCGACATCAAGAACTCAAGAAGCGGTTATATAACGCTGATACAAGGAGGGTAATTAAGTAAACCTACCGTGCAGTGCAGGTATCCCGACATCGACATCAAGAACTCAAGAAGCGGTTATATAACGCTGATACAAGGAGGGTAATTAAGTGAACCTACCGTGCAGTGTAGGGATCCCGACATCGACATCAAGAACTCAAGAAGCGGTTATATAACGCTGATACAAGGAGGGTAATTAAGTAAACCTACCGTGCAGTGTAGGGATCCCGACATCGACATCAAGAACTCAAGAAGCTGTTATATAACGCTGATACAAGGAGGGTAATTAAGTAAACCTACCGTGCAGTGTAGGGATCCCGACATCGACATCAAGAACTCAAGAAGCGGTTATATAACGCTGATACAAGGAGGGTAAGTGAACCTACCGTGCAGTGTAGGGATCCCGACATCGACATCAAGAACTCAAGAAGCTGTTATATAACGCTGATACAAGGAGGGTAATTAAGTGAACCTACCGTGCAGTGTAGGGATCCCGACATCGACATCAAGAACTCAAGAAGCTGTTATATAACGCTGATACAAGGAGGGTAATTAAGTGAACCTACCGTGCAGTGTAGGGATCCCGACATCGACATCAAGAACTCAAGAAGCTGTTATATAACGCTGATACAAGGAGGGTAATTAAGTGAACCTACCGTGCAGTGTAGGGATCCCGACATCGACATCAAGAACTCAAGAAGCGGTTATATAACGCTGATACAAGGAGGGTAATTAAGTGAACCTACCGTGCAGTGTAGGGATCCCGACATCGACATCAAGAACTCAAGAAGCGGTTATATAACGCTGATACAAGGAGGGTAATTAAGTGAACCTACCGTGCAGTGTAGGGATCCCGACATCGACATCAAGAACTCAAGAAGCTGTTATATAACGCTGATACAAGGAGGGTAATTAAGTGAACCAACCGTGCAGTGTAGAGATCCTGACGCGACACACTTTCCACACACGAGGCAGTGAGTTCTCGGATTACGACCCTCGTCAATCAGCTTCCCTGAAATGCAAATGCTGGAGTGTTCGTTAACTTAACCCTAACACATATGACTTCTTGTAACACAGCGTTATATGGATTACCAACGATCGACTTAATATTTGTTTAAGATTTACCAGCAGCATGGTGACCTACCCAAGCACCAAGAGAACTTGTACAGGCTGCCACAGTCGGAGAATTTTGGACAACGCACGACGTCTGGTATACAACTCCTTATCGGGAGATACACCTTGCAACACGGGAAGGTGCACAACTTCTCCAGGTACTTGTTCAAAATGCGAATCTGCAAGTACACCAAAGTAAGTTTAAGTAGAAACCAGCATAATTATCAACATTGCTGGTTCAGTCCGATATCAACTCGAACATCCCAAAACATTTCCTATGACAACAGTGCGTGTTTCTGGACATCAAGCCACCTTTGAGCACACAGGGACTTAACCAGCCCAACGAACCTCGGGGACAACGAGGCCATGTTGGTTTTGTATGAAGCCTGGGCCTACGGCCTGTCATTTAGTGTGCAAATCACTACACTGGGGAGGCCCCCTTGGTCTACTGGTCTGTCATTTAGTGTGTAAACCACTACACTAGGGAGGCCCCCTTGGCCTACTGGTCTGTCATTTAGTGTGCAAATCACTACACTGGGGAGGCCCCCTTGGCCTACTGGTCTGTCATTTAGTGTGTAAACCACTACACTAGGGAGGCCCCCTTGGCCTACTGGTCTGTCATTTAGTGTGCAAATCAACCCCCCTTGGCCTACTGGTCTGTCATTTAGTGTGTAAACCACTACACTAGGGAGGCCCCCTTGGCCTACTGGTCTGTCATTTAGTGTGCAAATCACTACACTGGGGAGGCCTCCTTGGCCTACTGGTCTGTCATTTAGTGTGTAAACCACTACACTAGGGAGGCCCCCTGGACCTACTGCTCTTCGGTTTAGTGTGCAAATCACTACACTGGGGAGGCTCCATTGGCCTACTGGCCTGTCATTTTGAGTGTAAACCACTACACTAGGGAGGCCCCCTTGGCCTTCTGGTCTGTCATTTATTGTGAAAACCACTACACTGGGGAGGCCCCCTGGACCTACTGGTCTGTCATTTTGTGTGTAAACCACTACACTAGGGAGGCCCCCTTGGCATTCTGGCTAGTGTGTAAACCATTACACTAGGGAGGCCCCCTTGGCATTCTGGCTAGTGTGTAAACCACTACACTAGGGAGGCCCCCTTGGCATTCTGGTTAGTGTGTAAACCATTACACTAGGGAGGCCCCCTTGGCATTCTGGCTAGTGTGAAAACCACTACACTAGGGAGGCCCCCTTGGCATTCTGGCTAGTGTGTAAACCACTACACTAGGGAGGCCCCCTTGGCATTCTGGTTAGTGTGTAAACCATTACACTAGGGAGGCCCCCTTGGCATTCTGGCTAGTGTGTAAACCACTACACTAGGGAGGCCCCTTTGGCATTCTGGCTAGTGTGTAAACCATTACACTAGGGAGGCCCCCTTGGCATTCTGGCTAGTGTGTAAACCATTACACTAGGGAGGCCCCCTTGGCATTCTGGCTAGTGTGTAAACCATTACACTAGGGAGGCCCCCTTGGCATTCTGGCTAGTGTGAAAACCACTACACTAGGGAGGCCCCCTTGGCATTCTGGCTAGTGTGAAAACCACTACACTAGGGAGGCCCCCTTGGCATTCTGGCTAGTGTGTAAACCATTACACTAGGGAGGCCCCCTTGGCATTCTGGCTAGTGTGTAAACCACTACACTAGGGAGGCCCCCTTGGCATTCTGGCTAGTGTGTAAACCACTACACTAGGGAGGCCCCCTTGGCATTCTGGCTAGTGTGTAAACCACTACACTAGGGAGGCCCCCTTGGCATTCTGGCTAGTGTGTAAACCATTACACTAGGGAGGCCCCCTTGGCATTCTGGCTAGTGTGTAAACCATTACACTAGGGAGGCCCCCTTGGCATTCTGGCTAGTGTGTAAACCACTACACTAGGGAGGCCCCCTTGGCATTCTGGCTAGTGTGAAAACCACTACACTAGGGAGGCCCCCTTGGCATTCTGGCTAGTGTGTAAACCACTACACTAGGGAGGCCCCCTTGGCATTCTGGCTAGTGTGTAAACCATTACACTAGGGAGGCCCCCTTGGCATTCTGGCTAGTGTGTAAACCACTACACTAGGGAGGCCCCCTTGGCATTCTGGCTAGTGTGAAAACCACTACACTAGGGAGGGCCCCTTGGCATTCTGGCTAGTGTGTAAACCACTACACTAGGGAGGCCCCCTTGGCATTCTGGCTAGTGTGAAAACCACTACACTAGGGAGGCCCCCTTGGCATTCTGGCTAGTGTGAAAACCACTACACTAGGGAGGCCCCCTTGGCATTCTGGCTAGTGTGTAAACCACTACACTAGGGAGGCCCCCTTGGCATTCTGGCTAGTGTGTAAACCACTACACTAGGGAGGCCCCCTTGGCATTCTGGCTAGTGTGTAAACCACTACACTAGGGAGGCCCCCTTGGCATTCTGGCTAGTGTGTAAACCACTACACTAGGGAGGCCCCCTTGGCATTCTGGCTAGTGTGTAAACCACTACACTAGGGAGGCCCCCTTGGCATTCTGGCTAGTGTGTAAACCACTACACTAGGGAGGCCCCCTTGGCATTCTGGCTAGTGTGTAAACCATTACACTAGGGAGGCCCCCTTGGCATTCTGGCTAGTGTGTAAACCACTACACTAGGGAGGCCCCCTTGGCATTCTGGCTAGTGTGTAAACCACTACACTAGGGAGGCCCCCTTGGCATTCTGGCTAGTGTGTAAACCACTACACTAGGGAGGCCCCCTTGGCATTCTGGCTAGTGTGTAAACCACTACACTAGGGAGGCCTCCTTGGCATTCTGGCTAGTGTGTAAACCACTACACTAGGGAGGCCCCCTTGGCATTCTGGCTAGTGTGTAAACCACTACACTAGGGAGGCCCCCTTGGCATTCTGGCTAGTGTGTAAACCACTACACTAGGGAGGCCCCCTTGGCATTCTGGCTAGTGTGTAAACCACTACACTAGGGAGGCCCCCTTGGCATTCTGGCTAGTGTGTAAACCATTACACTAGGGAGGCCCCCTTGGCATTCTGGTTAGTGTGTAAACCATTACACTAGGGAGGCCCCCTTGGCATTCTGGCTAGTGTGTAAACCACTACACTAGGGAGGCCCCCTTGGCATTCTGGCTAGTGTGTAAACCACTACACTAGGGAGGCCCCCTTGGCATTCTGGCTAGTGTGTAAACCACTACACTAGGGAGGCCCCCTTGGCATTCTGGCTAGTGTGTAAACCACTACACTAGGGAGGCCCCCTTGGCATTCTGGCTAGTGTGTAAACCACTACACTAGGGAGGCCCCCTTGGCATTCTGGCTAGTGTGTAAACCACTACACTAGGGAGGCCCCCTTGGCATTCTGGCTAGTGTGTAAACCACTACACTAGGGAGGCCCCCTTGGCATTCTGGCTAGTGTGTAAACCACTACACTAGGGAGGCCCCCTTGGCATTCTGGCTAGTGTGTAAACCACTACACTAGGGAGGCCCCCTTGGCATTCTGGCTAGTGTGTAAACCACTACACTAGGGAGGCCCCCTTGGCATTCTGGCTAGTGTGTAAACCACTACACTAGGGAGGCCCCCTTGGCATTCTGGCTAGTGTGTAAACCACTACACTAGGGAGGCCCCCTTGGCATTCTGGCTAGTGTGTAAACCACTACACTAGGGAGGCCCCCTTGGCATTCTGGCTAGTGTGTAAACCACTACACTAGGGAGGCCCCCTTGGCATTCTGGCTAGTGTGTAAACCACTACACTCGGGAGGCCCCCTTGGCATTCTGGCTAGTGTGTAAACCACTACACTAGGGAGGCCCCCTTGGCATTCTGGCTAGTGTGTAAACCACTACACTAGGGAGGCCCCCTTGGCATTCTGGCTAGTGTGTAAACCACTACACTAGGGAGGCCCCCTTGGCATTCTGGCTAGTGTGTAAACCATTACACTAGGGAGGCCCCCTTGGCATTCTGGCTAGTGTGTAAACCATTACACTAGGGAGGCCCCCTTGGCATTCTGGTTAGTGTGTAAACCACTACACTAGGGAGGCCCCCTTGGCATTCTGGCTAGTGTGTAAACCATTACACTAGGGAGGCCCCCTTGGCATTTTGGCTAGTGTGTAAACCACTACACTAGGGAGGCCCCCTTGGCATTCTGGCTAGTGTGTAAACCACTACACTAGGGAGGCCCCCTTGGCATTCTGGCTAGTGTGTAAACCACTACACTAGGGAGGCCCCCTTGGCATTCTGGCTAGTGTGTAAACCACTACACTAGGGAGGCCCCCTTGGCATTCTGGCTAGTGTGTAAACCACTACACTAGGGAGGCCCCCTTGGCATTCTGGCTAGTGTGTAAACCACTACACTAGGGAGGCCCCCTTGGCATTCTGGCTAGTGTGTAAACCATTACACTAGGGAGGCCCCCTTGGCATTCTGGCTAGTGTGTAAACCATTACACTAGGGAGGCCCCCTTGGCATTCTGGCTAGTGTGAAAACCACTACACTAGGGAGGCCCCCTTGGCATTCTGGCTAGTGTGTAAACCATTACACTAGGGAGGCCCCCTTGGCATTCTGGCTAGTGTGTAAACCACTACATTAGGGAGGCCCCCTTGGCATTCTGGCTAGTGTGTAAACCACTACACTAGGGAGGCCCCCTTGGCATTCTGGCTAGTGTGTAAACCATTACACTAGGGAGGCCCCCTTGGCATTCTGGCTAGTGTGTAAACCACTACACTAGGGAGGCCCCCTTGGCATTCTGGCTAGTGTGTAAACCACTACACTAGGGAGGCCCCCTTGGCATTCTGGCTAGTGTGTAAACCATTACACTAGGGAGGCCCCCTTGGCATTCTGGCTAGTGTGTAAACCACTACACTAGGGAGGCCCCCTTGGCATTCTGGCTAGTGTGTAAACCACTACACTAGGGAGGCCCCCTTGGCATTCTGGCTAGTGTGTAAACCACTACACTAGGGAGGCCCCCTTGGCATTCTGGCTAGTGTGTAAACCATTACACTAGGGAGGCCCCCTTGGCATTCTGGCTAGTGTGTAAACCACTACACTAGGGAGGCCCCCTTGGCATTCTGGCTAGTGTGTAAACCACTACACTAGGGAGGCCCCCTTGGCATTCTGGCTAGTGTGTAAACCATTACACTAGGGAGGCCCCCTTGGCATTCTGGCTAGTGTGTAAACCATTACACTAGGGAGGCCCCCTTGGCATTCTGGCTAGTGTGTAAACCATTACACTAGGGAGGCCCCCTTGGCATTCTGGCTAGTGTGTAAACCATTACACTAGGGAGGCCCCCTTGGCATTCTGGCTAGTGTGAAAACCACTACACTAGGGAGGCCCCCTTGGCATTCTGGCTAGTGTGTAAACCACTACACTAGGGAGGCCCCCTTGGCATTCTGGTTAGTGTAAAGACCAATACACTGGGGAGGCCCCCTACACCTACTGGTCTGTCATTTTGTGTGTAAACCACTACACTAGGGAGGCCCCCTTGGCATTCTGGCTAGTGTGTAAACCACTACACTAGGGAGGCCCCCTTGGCATTCTGGTTAGTGTGTAAACCACTACACTAGGGAGGCCCCCTTGGCATTCTGGCTAGTGTGTAAACCACTACACTAGGGAGGCCCCCTTGGCATTCTGGCTAGTGTGAAAACCACTACACTAGGGAGGCCCCCTTGGCATTCTGGCTAGTGTGAAAACCACTACACTAGGGAGGCCCCCTTGGCATTCTGGCTAGTGTGTAAACCACTACACTAGGGAGGCCCCCTTGGCATTCTGGCTAGTGTGTAAACCATTACACTAGGGAGGCCCCCTTGGCATTCTGGCTAGTGTGTAAACCACTACACTAGGGAGGCCCCCTTGGCATTCTGGCTAGTGTGTAAACCATTACACTAGGGAGGCCCCCTTGGCATTCTGGCTAGTGTGTAAACCACTACACTAGGGAGGCCCCCTTGGCATTCTGGCTAGTGTGTAAACCACTACACTAGGGAGGCCCCCTTGGCATTCTGGCTAGTGTGTAAACCACTACACTAGGGAGGCCCCCTTGGCATTCTGGCTAGTGTGTAAACCACTACACTAGGGAGGCCCCCTTGGCATTCTGGCTAGTGTGTAAACCACTACACTAGGGAGGCCCCCTTGGCATTCTGGTTAGTGTGTAAACCATTACACTAGGGAGGCCCCCTTGGCATTCTGGCTAGTGTGTAAACCACTACACTAGGGAGGCCCCCTTGGCATTCTGGCTAGTGTGAAAACCACTACACTAGGGAGGCCCCCTTGGCATTCTGGCTAGTGTGAAAACCACTACACTAGGGAGGCCCCCTTGGCATTCTGGCTAGTGTGTAAACCACTACACTAGGGAGGCCCCCTTGGCATTCTGGCTAGTGTGTAAACCACTACACTAGGGAGGCCCCCTTGGCATTCTGGCTAGTGTGTAAACCACTACACTAGGGAGGCCCCCTTGGCATTCTGGCTAGTGTGTAAACCACTACACTAGGGAGGCCCCCTTGGCATTCTGGCTAGTGTGAAAACCACTACACTAGGGAGGCCCCCTTGGCATTCTGGCTAGTGTGTAAACCACTACACTAGGGAGGCCCCCTTGGCATTCTGGCTAGTGTGTAAACCATTACACTAGGGAGGCCCCCTTGGCATTCTGGCTAGTGTGTAAACCATTACACTGGGGAGGCCCCCTTGGCATTCTGGCTAGTGTGTAAACCACTACACTAGGGAGGCCCCCTTGGCATTCTGGCTAGTGTGTAAACCACTACACTAGGGAGGCCCCCTTGGCATTCTGGCTAGTGTGTAAACCACTACACTAGGGAGGCCCCCTTGGCATTCTGGCTAGTGTGTAAACCACTACACTAGGGAGGCCCCCTTGGCATTCTGGCTAGTGTGTAAACCACTACACTAGGGAGGCCCCCTTGGCATTCTGGTTAGTGTGTAAACCATTACACTAGGGAGGCCCCCTTGGCATTCTGGCTAGTGTGTAAACCACTACACTAGGGAGGCCCCCTTGGCATTCTGGCTAGTGTGAAAACCACTACACTAGGGAGGCCCCCTTGGCATTCTGGCTAGTGTGTAAACCACTACACTAGGGAGGCCCCCTTGGCATTCTGGCTAGTGTGTAAACCATTACACTAGGGAGGCCCCCTTGGCATTCTGGCTAGTGTGTAAACCACTACACCAGGGAGGCCCCCTTGGCATTCTGGCTAGTGTGTAAACCACTACACTAGGGAGGCCCCCTTGGCATTCTGGCTAGTGTGTAAACCATTACACTAGGGAGGCCCCCTTGGCATTCTGGCTAGTGTGTAAACCACTACACTAGGGAGGCCCCCTTGGCATTCTGGCTAGTGTGTAAACCACTACACTAGGGAGGCCCCCTTGGCATTCTGGCTAGTGTGTAAACCACTACACTAGGGAGGCCCCCTTGGCATTCTGGCTAGTGTGTAAACCATTACACTAGGGAGGCCCCCTTGGCATTCTGGCTAGTGTGTAAACCACTACACTAGGGAGGCCCCCTTGGCATTCTGGCTAGTGTGTAAACCATTACACTAGGGAGGCCCCCTTGGCATTCTGGCTAGTGTGTAAACCATTACACTAGGGAGGCCCCCTTGGCATTCTGGCTAGTGTGTAAACCATTACACTAGGGAGGCCCCCTTGGCATTCTGGCTAGTGTGTAAACCATTACACTAGGGAGGCCCCCTTGGCATTCTGGCTAGTGTGTAAACCATTACACTAGGGAGGCCCCCTTGGCATTCTGGCTAGTGTGTAAACCATTACACTAGAGAGGCCCCCTTGGCATTCTGGCTAGTGTGAAAACCAATACACTAGGGAGGCCCCCTTGGCATTCTGGCTAGTGTGTAAACCACTACACTAGGGAGGCCCCCTTGGCATTCTGGCTAGTGTGAAAACCAATACACTAGGGAGGCCCCCTTGGCATTCTGGCTAGTGTGTAAACCACTACACTAGGGAGGCCCCCTTGGCATTCTGTTTAGTGTGTAAACCAATACACTGGGGAGGCCCCCTACACCTACTGGTCTGTCATTTTGTGTGTAAACCAGTGCACAAGGGAGGCCCCCTGGACATACTGCTCTGTGATTTAGCATGCTAAACACAACACATTGCCTAATGAGATTGCCGGATCTTCGCTGTATTCCTTACTCGGGATACGTTGGCCATGAGGCATGGGTCCCGGGAGGCTGTGGCCATGTCTAGCCCCTCCGCTTGGAGCTGGTTCATGGGGTTGCGGCAGTTCTGGTAGACGGCTGTACACTTGCACCAGCTGGAGCACTGGCGCCCGCCGATCACACACTTACACCGGCTAAAGATGCAGCCCAGGGCACAGCCACAGGAAGTCCGGCTGCTGCCAAACAGCTTCAGGCGCTCTGAAACAGCTATTATACAGCAGATAATAGGCTAGTCTCCAAAGCCACATTGTTTTTATTTTAATTAGACAAACGTATGATCTGAAATTCCAGAATTACAAAATTCAATTTACACCGACAGGTGAGTCGTTATTAATTTTAATTATCAATTGCGATTGCAAATCTACCAGTGCTAACGATATATTTTTGAACGGTCGTAAACAATGTGATATTTTCTTTGATGGTTAAATGGACCGATCCGAATTTTAGAATATTGTGTAACGGAGATACATTTTCATCACTGCTGGCTTTGCAAGAGTTATAAAACTAGCTGAGGAACTACTAGGACAAGTGGATGATTCGAACCAGCGACCGGCTGGTCTGTAGTGGTCGAGTACGTTACCTATCGACCACTGCAGTCTAGCAGCAGAAATAGTTTACAATATGATGCAATAAGGTGTGAGTAACATGTCATAACGTGAGGTGAAAAGTACAAGGGATTTAAAAACTCTTCGCAGAGTTGTCAACAAAGGCTTAATAACAACGCAAGGTGAATACAAACCCAGCTGTGTCGTCTCGGTCTCGCCGTGGAAGGTCAGGTGACTCGTCGGCAGTCGCTTTGTCGATTCCCACACAAAGGGGACTCGCAGGAGATTGTGGAACCGGAAGTCGGCCGTGGCCAGCAGGTGCGCGACCTTATCCGGCACTTCCTGCCTCAAGGTCAGCTGCGACACACCAGCACATTAGCTTGAAGGTTATGAATTACTAGGGCGCGATGAGAGTGCCGTAACCCCTAATTAGTACTGGATAAAACAGTTAAAGACATGCAATGTTTCTGATGTTAACAGCACATATCATGGAAAACATATACGATCCAAATATATTCGTTGTTGATAATTTCCTGAAATAAATAGCGTTAAAGCAAGGACATTTTTATAACTTACAAGGCTTCTATTCCAATTTTCGCGTGTCCATTGTATATTATATATATGTATATCATAGTTTGATAAAATCATCCACAAATGATTACAGATGCCCTCACATTGATCGCAGTCGCATCCGGAAGGATGTAAGCAGCACAACACTATTTCACATGCACGGTGCCTGTATCCCTATTTTAGTACCACTGAAGGACTCATCATATGTATTATAACCCTTCAATCCGTACTCTTCGTTCGCTACCTTGTGATACGGGGAGATCTCGATTTGCCCCTTGGTGGGGTCGTTCTCTCGCCGCGCTGCCCTGGTGACCCAGGCGGGCTCCACGGTGGGGTCTTGGTGGGCCTTCCGCCCCACATAGACGTAGGGCTGCGTGCCTATCTCCAGGAAGAGTTCTGTCTTGGTGGCGTGGATACCGACCACCGTGCCGAAGTCCAGCTCCACGCAGGTGAAGGAGTTGGCGGCGTCAGGGGGCTCACCAGACGGCCAATTCCCAGACGATGGGATATCGTAGATTATCTTCCTTCCGTATTAGAAAAAACACCGTTTAAAGTTACTCATACAGCAATATTCCTTCTAAGACACGTTTAAACCGATTTGAATGGAAATGATGAATTTATATATAAAGGTTTTTATTGTATGAGAAGTTATTGTGCGCAATACATAACCGGGCACATTGTTTTGTTGGCTGGTGCATCTCGTGTAGAACGTGCCGCCTTCTTGTGTACTACGTCATCATAATTCGGGCATCGCTGCCGTTTTTGGCCTTTTAATATATGATAACAAATTATTGTCGTACAGAATTCTCACAGTCAGATCTATAAGTATTTTGACCCGTACTTAAACATTAATATGAGATGCAAGCTGTCCTCATATGACAATCATTCAGAAATTGATTGACTGGTTGTCTATGACGCTTCAATTAATTAATTATAATTTGCCAAGTCTGTTTTGCTTCTCGTTGCAGAGCGCAATTACCTCGCAGTGAAGATCAGACGCAACTTTCCTTGTACCTTGGCTTTCATATCTTGGGTGATTTGCTGCAGCTTCAGAGGAATAATGATCATATATACAAAAACCATAGGATGGGATTCACATTAACAATCTTAGGAACAGAAAAAAATGTGTGTATGGTATCTATCATACCACTCAATTGTGCGTGTACAAGATATACAATATTAAATATTATGAGACCCGATTTTTATAATAATTTCATTTATAAGTAAATTAAGCCGGTACTTACAGAATAAGATCCAATCTGAAGGTCAAAGAGAGCAAAGTTTCGTGGCTTAAGAGGCATCCTTTTGTTGAATCGTTTCAGCTCGTTTTTCGGTAAGGTCAGTGTAGGTGATGGCATCAGCTTCCACGAATTATCTATCAACATGAGGTTACAATGACTTACGGTGATGCCTGGCTCAGTGATCACGCCAAACACATATTTATACATAACTTTCATAAAAATATCGCGCATATAAATAGAAAGCACGGTGCATTTTAGGCCATCTTGGTGCTCACATGGGCGAAGACCGGCAAAGACACCTGATACAACGAGACGAAGGAGAGGTGAAATCATAAAGAGATTTAGACGCCGCGGATGGCCCGAATCACAGACCCGTGACAGTCCCAGTCTGTCATCATCTGAGCCACGGAGGCCTCTACAGAAATTATAACAAAACCGACTGTTAAAAATTAAAGGTAACAGTTATCACTTATTACATAAGCTGTAAGCTGTGACAGAACAAGTACCTGAGTTTGCGTTGTTTTTTTGCTCAAGTTCTGGACTGGGTGTCCCAGACGAGCTGCTCGACGTCGGAGAAGGCTTGTCCAAGGTTGTCATGCTGGAAACATAGACCGGCTTGGGTTGGATAGCCGTCACTGGCGGCTGGACAGCAGCCGGCGAGATGGGCTGCAGCCATTGTTGCGGTATTAGCGAGTGGCTTTGCGCAATTACGCCCCTTGACGCCTGCGTATCCATGACGCCGGTTTGAGAAGCCATGACTCCGGGCTGTGAAGCCAAGATGCCGGTTTGAGAAGCCACGACGCCGGCTTGTGGGACCACGATGTCGGTCTGTGAAGCCAGGAATCCGGTCTGTGAAGCCAGGAATCTGGTCTGTGGAGCTATGACGTCGGCTTGGGAAACTATGACACCGACTTGCGAAGCCATCACGCCGGGCTGTGAGGTCATGACGCCGGTCTGTGAAGCAATGACGCCGGTCTGTAGCGTTCCATTACCTCCAATGAAAGGCACGACGCCCTCTTGCGGCGAAGGGATGACGTAGGATCTGGGCATCGCCATGAGGCTGAGGGCCGTCGGGGCGTGCTGAGAAGCCGACATCGTGCAGCACACCACGGTAGGTCGAGGCCCCAGGGGGTGGGGTCTAGCGCCGTCACTCAGCTGAAGGAAATTAACGAACTGATCCTGGAAAGGTTTCTCGGGTTTGCCTTCGCCGGGCTGGAAGATTATGTGGCGAGATTCTAGCCCTGAGTCAATGGAAGGCTTGGCCGCTGGAGCCGCGGTTGAGGAGGGCACACGGACCCCCCCTCCGTGTGCCGGTGCGGAGACATCTGCTTGCGTCCCCCCAAACCTGCCATGATGGCTGGCGTTATGGCTGCCGACACCGCCGCCCGTCGCGGGTGCGTTGTCCGGCGATCTCCACAGAGAAGGGGGCGCTACTTTGTTGGGTGGAGGGATGCCGCCGTCCAAGTTCCTGAGCACGTCGGTCAACCCGATGGATTTCTGTCGTTCCATCGTGGCCCGGTCCGCTCCCCCAGTTGCCTGCTTGTAGCCGCTAGCCATCTTCCTGCCACCCTTCTTCCTGTCGTGATTATTAACGTCCTCACCCAGTGGGGCGACGCTCTGGGTGTCAGGGAACAGGGGCTCCCCGATAACATGGGGGTGACCCTCGTGCGTCGGAGGAGCCTCCAGGAGATCCCGGTAACAATGCACGTCCCCCACGCGGTTGTTATTCATGTCGACAGCCCGGTCGTCAGGGACGGGGCCCGGCCCTGGCCCCGGCAACGGGATCTGCATCATGGTCTGCCCTGTGGTCGTTGGCCACATCCTGATGGCTGGCGCTGGGGAGAAAGCTGATGCGGTCCACGGCGACGGGGTCGAGGCGAAGTTAGATGAAGCGCATTCCATCAGCGGTGTCTGCGCTGCTTGCCTGGCGGCCACGGCCTGATGGAGAGCCGCGGCATTGGCGTTGTACAGCGGCTGACACGGCACGTAGAGGCGTTTGACGGACCCGCCTTCCTTGACCAACAGCGGCACCATCACCTGGTTGCCAGCAGCGGCGGAGTACAGCAGATCCTCGGCTTTGATAGAGGCCGGAACTGCGCCAGACAGTACAGAGCCCGCCGGCACTACACTGAAAGCCTGCGGCGAAAACATCGCGGCAGTCTGCCCCAGCAAGACCGCCTGATCGCGCGGGACCGGCGGATAGTGAGTCTGGGTCGGCTGGAGCCCGTAGCTGACACCGCAACTGGACGGTTCAACCTTGATCGGGGGCAAATGTCTGTCCCAGCCAGTCACCGGAACCCCCGTGTTGGCAGCTTGAAAGGCATAAGTCGGCGGTTGCATGTGGCTGACATGTGGCGGCGGCGGGGGCGGGACGAAGTGAATTGGCATCCCGCTCCCAGGAGCAGTCTGCGCGAAGGCAGCGGTGCCCAATGGCCAGCCAGTCAGGGACACTCCCCCGCTAACGGTTTCTCCCAACATGGGGGATTTCTGGTACGCAGAAACACGAGAGCCAGAGAGCACGGTGGATAGCGGGTGCAGAGCTGGAACGCCTTGGTCGGTTGGCACGGTTTGTTGTTGGGGCATGGTTGGCGTGCCGTATAGGGTCCTGTCGTACCTTAGGTGTGCGCCTTGGTAGAAGTCCTTCGCCGCGTTGAAAGGCTGCATATTGAACATAGGAAGAGAATGGCGTGGTGGACCTGCATCCATGTAAGTCGACGTCTTCTGGCTTCCAAGATCGCGGGTATTCCGTTCCGGAATCGCGTTGTACGGGTTGTAGAGATCCCGATTTGCTGTCTGGTTCCCGCCACATTGGTCGTCATTAACGACGCCAGTGGCAGCCGAGCATGGCAGACTCAGCTCGGAACCCAGAGTCAAGAGCGGCATCTCCTGTCGATCGGCAGCGGCAGGGACATCAGTGTACAGTCCTCCATCCACCCCCGACGGCAAACACGGCTCATCTCGTTGGGCCGCGAAGGGGTCGTGAGCTACCGCGGCGCCGCTGTAGGACGAGGAGTCGAAATCAGCGTGGCCAATTCCCCTGCCCACGACTTTGTCAACACTTAGGTTCTCCTTAGAGAGGTCCAACGCTTCTTCCACGTCCGTTATGCGCTCCAACATGCTGATGCAGGGTTCATCTTGCGTGTCGTCCGGAGCGGCACAGCCTAACCCAAGGCGCTGGGAGTCGGCGATTAAGGCATGTGGGTGGCTGAAGAAGGATTCCTTCTTGCCCGCTTGGGTTAAAGCCACAGAGCTGAAGGTCTGCGTGAAGGAAGGCAGACTGATTTGATGGTACAAGCTGGAATCACTGATCTGGTGCAAGTTGGACTCACTGCGCCGAATGGAAGGTACGGGGCTGCACTGTGGCAGCTCCATCCCTGCCGAGCCGGCACAGGACGTGGCTAGCTGGGGTTCCTGGCTTTGAGAAGCAGCGAATGTTTTCCTCTTGCCACCAGAACGAGGAGTTGAGGACAACGGCGATGCGTATGCGACAGGCTCGGTGTCTGCCGGATCGCAGGCAACGACATCCGCGGCGCTCTTTGCCACAAACGTCGCGAATGACGGCAAGGCCTGCTTGTTGGGATCTGAAGCTGGCATGTGTGTGAACTCGCCGTCCCGAGTCCCGGGACAGTCGTTGCTGTAACCATTCAAACAGGACGGTTCGCTTTGATCCAACATTCGCTGCCGCAGTCGTACATTTCCACACCCTCCAGGGTCCGGCTGCTTGGGGTTCACATTCGGGACGATATCTTCGCGTCGACTTACTGGGTGGAAGTCTGTCGACGCACGAGAACCCGCCCCTGGACTTCCAAAGTCAACGCACCGAACTGTCTTCGATTTGGGTCGCACATCAGGTTTCTTAAATAGAGTACGGCTGATGTTGTGCAGGGTCACGTCATTGGGCGACTCGGGCTCCGTGAAAGAGGTGGAGACAGATGTCTTCTTCAGGCCTTGCCTGATGTCTGAGAAACGTACAATGATGCGTGGACTGGCGTCTGATTTCGAAATCTGAGGACTGTTGCCAGATCTCAAGATTTGTGGACTGGCGCCAGATCTCAAGATTTGTGGACTGGCGTCCGATTTCAAAATCTGAGGACTGGTGCCAGATCTCAAGATTTGTGGACTGGCGTCCGATCTCGAAATCTGAGGACTGGTGCCAGATCTCAAGACTTGCGGACTGGCGTCCGATCGCAACACTTGTGGACTGGAGCCCGGTCGCAACACCTGAGGACTGGCACCTGGGCCCCATACCCTCCTCGGGGTGGTTACCGTCACAGAAACATGACTTCCTGGAGACGCAAATACATCCTCCGTGTTCCCTCTACTCGAAGCCGCTGGTTGAGTTCCCGAACTGCAACTTTCGTATCGGCTCTTTTCGCTCCCGGAAGGGCTGAAAAACCAAGTGTCACTTCGTTCCCCAGCAGCCAGAATAGCGCCAGAGTCACTGGTAGGACTCAACAAAAGGCCAGAATTTGTCGATTGAGTATGGGGATAGCAGCTCTCCAATCCAGAATCAGCCAATGACTTGGTATCATGTATAAGGCCATGTGAAGAGTTGACGTCAGAATCTACAGGTACATTGACGGCCTCTGCTGTGTGTCGTTTCTCCTTCGTAGACGGTGAAGCGTCTGAGACTTGGTCGTATTTAGATATCGTGGGTGCATCCATGACAACCGATAATGATTCTTTGGACAAGTCCAAAGCTTCAGTCTGCTGAGAACTCCATGTCTTCGAAGTATGTGTTCCAGGCACATGGTGAGGTGATAACTTTAGTCGTTTCACTGCCCTGCTGTGACCATGAGAAGTATTGTGGGAGCAGTTTTCATGCTTTGCCCTGCTTACGCCATCATCCATTGCAGAAATGCCCTCATCTACAGCAATCTCCATTGTGGTTCAGCATGCAAGCTTAAGCAGATATAAAATGGCATGTTAATGACTATTATCAGATTTATATTACAAGCATTCAAAGTCTACCATACCCTGCATACTGTCATTCATTCCTCACTTTCAACTTCATGCATACAATGCTACTTTACACCAGATAAATTCTACTACATAGTAGCCCAACATTGAACCAAACAGTTGCTCAAATGCCATATTGGCAATCAACAATTGTAACTAGCAAGGTATACAAATATACCTAAATACAACTCCAATTTTTTTTCCAGAGGGGATTGATTTTCACACTTTTTCTAAAAATTAAACAAAAATTGTAAAATGGTAGATCTACTTGTAAACAAAGTATCCAGTACTAGTATTAGTAATAACAGTGAACTTTTCTCCACTGATTAACTGAAATATATATATCTGTATCACAGATATTTATATTTTATGTGCATTTTCTTTTGGCATTTACTAAACATGCTAAAGATGTCAGAAGTTTAACTATAACAATGTTTTAATATCAGAGATAAATGAATTTAAGAAAACTTGGTACAGCAATACCTGACTGGGTTCGCGTTAGCATTCGCCAATAGCCATTTGGCGAGAAAATTCGGGATTTGGCGATGAGAACTTCTTGGACACTCGCCAAAATGGCGAATATAAAATTTTAACTACAAACACATTTTTATTCATGTTTTATAAGTGTTTAACCCCATTTATCAACTGTTCCTCTGGCTATCGAGGCATAGATGTGCCTGGAAAACACATTACATGGTAGATCTACTACATTCATCTCCAATTATGATATTTATAACCAATTTATAACCAATATATTTGGCTAATTTTGGCTAATGTTTTTCCACGGAATTAGCCAAATTGGCTAATGAAAAACATATCCTAGCGCGAGCCCAGCCTGAATATACCTACAAATTATCCTTGGGCTTTGACCATTAAGAGAATTAAACAAGTATGAAATAGTAGACTACTAATAAATATGGCCAGGTTTGGTAAATTATTTACATATCATACAATAATTAAGGCAGAACCAAGTATATGTTTAGTCACAGAAATGTACAAGTGATACTTAAGCATTAAAAATATATATAGTTAGCAAAATAAAGATCATCATGAATATAGAAATCATGCAACAATACTGTATTACAGCTATAGAGCAGTTTTATCCCAGAGGCATTTTTTTATATGGGAATGATGTGTCTTTTTTTTATCAATATACTAGCCACTATTACTTTATAAAGATACTTTTATCACTGTAGTAAAAAGGTATTTAATCCTGTTCTTTTTGTATAGTACATCATCAAGATTAGGACAGAAATTATATTTATTTACCTCTTACAATATTTAGTAAAACATTTGAGATGATCCTGAGTACAGATCTTAAAGATTTAATACTATCATGATCAGACAAATGCATGTATACAATAAGGTTCTAATAGTTTCTATATGGAATATTGCTGTATGAGCAGCATTAATTTATTGTAGTTTATTAAAAACAGTATATTGTAATTTGAAATATTATACAAAACAAATGCTTATTTATTTTTCTTGAGAAAAAAGAAGATATTATAGCATATTATAATTGATTAAATCTGATTTTCTTTTATGACTATTTTGCTGAGAACTTTACTAAATTTTATTAAATGCATTTATATATGTACAGTGACCAGTGATCAATCTTATCAATTTGAGTTTACACTTGCATCAATATGCAAATTAACTAGTTTTTTAACCAGATGGCTGTTTTGGTATATTTGCAGTTATCCAGACTTCTTTCTCACAAGATTTTAAGTAACTTGCATTTTATTACATCATTTCTGATCTCAATAACTTATATAATAACTGATATAATCACTGGTATAATATATACCAAATAATTATTTACTTTTACATTAATACAAGTATAATTACCCTTTGTTTAGTAAACCATCAGTAGTCTACATATCTATATGAAAAGAAATAAGATGTAAGCTTATAAGTTTAACAATATCTGCCTTGATCGATATAAATCTATCAAGTTTTAATTTAACTTATATGCCTAAATGTCAGAAAGTCCTAAACATATAGATCTAATAAAAAATAAGTTACTGAAGTAAAAGTTAAACAGTAACCATACTATAGAGTATAGTAGTCATAGCTACAGGTACCATCCAGGAATCAGTACTTTAAATGGATAGCCAGTGACCCTACCCCCCCCCCCTACCCCTGAAGTCAACACCTCCCACCTGGAAGTTAAACTGAAGTATAAACCATGTCAATGCCATGATGGCCTCCCATGATGGCAGAACCCATGGCATGGGCGGATCCAGGTGGGCCAGACCCTGGTCCTGGTCCTGGATCCATCCCTGTACTGGTAACCAGCCATATTATCAGGAAAGCCACACATGATGCAAGCATATTGACATTGTGCTCCTCCCTTCATTAGTTCATGTTATGGCAAAACAAAAGGACAGTTGATCCGTGTCCGTGATTAAGCCCCCCCCCCCCGCCCCTACTACCCCTTCGGGGCGTCCTTAGGCCCCGCCCCTTCCTTCCCGTTCAACCTTGAACCTGTTCAACGAGCCGTTGTCGTGAGAATAAACCGTGACTGGCCTAAGTCTGAGGAAACACTGGAATTAGAATCGCGTAGGCTAAGTGTTCTGGACAAAACGTTAACCTCTTTGGATGACATAGAGAAATAAGCTGATCTACAGATATACTAATATAGTCTACCATGGCATTCTGTTGCCGCAAGGTCAATTGCACTTTAAAATCAAAGCTCACATCACCGGCTCCTCGTTTCAAAACAACATGGCGGGAAGAATCTTACGCGTAGAGGTAACTACTAAAATACGGAGTTGTACGTAGCTTGGCCGTTCAAATTAGTCTAAATAGTAGTATAAATTACTAGGAAATGCAAAGTAAAAGCATCAAGAAATCCTTGCTCATTAAATATGATCTTAATTATAAGCTTACATTTGTTGAACATTTTATGTGGTTCCAAGAAACGTTTCTTGCTACTCAGCTTTCATCCGACCACGTGACAACATAAGCGCCGACGCCCGACACGTGCACGAAGCGACCAGCAGACGATCTCGATTCTCGGGCTGTAGGAGTTTTGTTTATAGGGATCGTTATATATATGCGATGAAGATCATCCCGTATATCAACAAATTAGCATACATAGACTATAAGTTAGGGCCATATTTTAATCGTTTAGATCTGCTATTTAGACCAACAGCGCGTCTGTTGTGAGAGAATAGAACCGTCTTTGGCCTTGTTTGAGGAGTCGGTTGAGAGAGGACAGCGCCGCCGCTGTCTTAAGTTAAACCTAAAGTTTGCTTTAGTTTAGGCCCGGGGGGGGGGGGGGGGGTAGACATTAGGACCAGGCCATAGGCATAGTCCAGGCCATAGTCTATAGAGGGCATATATTTTGTGATAATTGAGAGATATTTCTGGTTAAAAAAGGCCTCCACAGTAGACACTGACAGCCATAGCAATGTAGCCTACATCACATGTCGTGAGACAGTCTGAGGGATCGACCTCTCTGTCTCGCGACATTAACGTCTGATTTTCAGGCTATTTGGAGGTTAGTTATTTGAACACGTTCGATAACAACTGGGAGTTCAAGAGCTGAAATTTTATTTGAATTGTAGGTTTCTGCCCGCCACTCCCCCCACCCCCCATCCGGGGAGACGGTTTTGAGAGGCAGGGGCGGATCCAGTGAGGGGGGGGGGGGGGGGTAGACATTAGGACCAGGCCATAGTCCAGGCCATAGTCTATAGAGGGCATATATTTTGTGATAATTGAGAGATATTTCTGGTTAAAAAAGGCCTTCACAGTAGACACTGACAGCCATAGCAATGTAGCCTACATCACATGTCGTGAGACAGTCTGAGGGATCGACCTCTCTGTCTCGCGACATTAACGTCTGATTTTCAGGCTATTTGGAGGTTAGTTATTTGAACACGTTCGATAACAACTGGGAGTTCAAGAGCTGAAATTTTATTTGAATTGTAGGTTTCTGCCCGCCACTCCCCCCACCCCCCATCCGGGGAGACGGTTTTGAGAGGCAGGGGCGGATCCAGTGAGGGGGGGGGGGGGTAGACATTAGGACCAGGTCATAGTCCAGGCCATAGTCTATAGAGGGCATATATTTTGTGATAATTGAGAGATATTTCTGGTTAAAAAAGGCCTTCACAGTAGACACTGACAGCCATAGCAATGTAGCCTACATCACATGTCGTGAGACAGTCTGAGGGATCGACCTCTCTGTCTCGCGACATTAACGTCTGATTTTCAGGCTATTTGGAGGTTAGTTATTTGAACACGTTCGATAACAACTGGAAGTTCAAGAGCTGAAATTTTATTTGAATTGTAGGTTTCTGCCCGCCACTCCCCCCACCCCCCATCCGGGGAGACGGTTTTGAGAGGCAGGGGCGGATCCAGTGGGGGGAAGTGGGGGGGCGGCGGGCGACCCGGCCCCGGCCCACCTTTTTAGGGCTGAAATTTATACCATTTAACATTAGAAAATCGAAACCACCCCCCTCTATCCTATCTGGATTTTAACGCGCCTGTCTCTAACTTATCACTGGTGCCGTTAGAGCCAGGCATCATCTGCTGTCTGTGCGGTGTTGCAGCGCATATTTTCGCGTATAGGGCGCACAGTTTTAAACTAACCGATAAAATATGCATCTTTCCAGAATCCTTATGCAATTTACGGACCTGGCGGAAAGAAAATACTTGGATTTATTGTCTTAACTTGCAATGTCAGGGTTTTTTCTTAGCAAATTTATTCGATCAGTGCCAGCCGCGCCAATATGCGCTGCAACACTGCATTTAAACAGCAAATGCTGCCTGGCTCTAACGAGTAACGGCACCCAGTGGTAGTTAGAGACAGGCCCGTTAAAATCCAGATAGGATAGAGGGGGGTGGTTTCGATTTTCATATGGTTACGCGGGTTGCACCCCCAACCCCCCCTCCTCCCACCTCCCCGGTCGCAAGTTTTTCAGAGAGCACCCCCCCCCCCGCCGGTCGAAAATTTTGGGAGAGCAACCCCCCTTTGGGAACCTGAACATACACTGTTCAACTCGGCCTTTCGGAGCGCCCCCCCCCCCCCGCGCCCCCCCACCGGTCGCAAGTTTTGCAGAGAGCACACTCCACACTCCCGGTCGCAAGTTTTCAGAAAGCACCCCCCCCCCCCTTTGGCAAATTCCTAGATCCGTCCCTGTCCTATATAGATTTTGTGGACAGTGCCATCTTTGGCTTTGTTTGATGAGTCTGTGTTTAGAGGACAGCTCTGTATTTGGCTTTGTTTGAGGAGTCAGTTCGGAGATGACAGCTTTGGCATCGTTTAATGTCAGTTGTAAGAATTATTAGACAGTGCCGTGTTTTCTTTGGCTTTGTGTTATTATTTTATGACATTGGCATAAAAGCCAGAAGCCTGCACGTTTGAGCAACAGTACACTTGTCGGGGGGGAGGGGGGGGGGGTACATTTTCCAATCTCCGCGATTGGCATACAGGCATTTTTGGAGCTTAGCGATCAGGCAATTTTGGGGGATCGTTATCCGTAGGACACAATGCGCGGTTCAACGCGAAGACCCTTTCCCTATCTACCGCGATCCGCTCTAGTAGTATGCGAATTCCTCGATATTCGCCCAGCTTTAAAGTGCCCTAATCGTGGAGATTCGATATTGCTCTCCCTAATTCTTGATTATTCGCGATTCAGATGGGGTATCCCCCCCCCCCCTATACTTGGTACTGTAGAAATCTCTGGCAGGGGGGTCGAAGGCAGACACGCTCGGGAGTGTGGTTGAGGCATTAGCCTACCCCAAGTTGAGAGAGGGAGACACCTCAAGTTCGGGTGGGACCCCGTTAAGGGGGAGATACTACAAGAGATACTACAAACACGGGGAGAGATCGGACACCCCATATTGGGGTGGTGTCAAATTGCGATGGTACCAAACGTTGGGGAGGGGAGACATCCTAAGTTCGGGTGGGACCCCAAGTTAGGGGAGGGGAGACCGCAATTTACGTAGGCCTATGGGACGGGGGCCAACCCAAATTTGGTGGTACCAAATATCAAGATATATGCGAGGGGAGACACCTCAAGTTAGGGGAGGGGACACCTCAAATTAGGAGTAGGGAGACACTACAGATTTGTGGAGGGTATAGACCCCAAGTTAGGGGTGGTACCCCAAGTTTTGGGAGACAAGAGATCCCAAGTTAGGAGAGGGGAGACACCCCAAGATAGAGGAGGTAGACACCCCAAGATAGAGGATGGAGACACCGCAAGTTAGCCAAGGGGAGACACCCCAAGTTTACCGAGGGGTGACACCCCAAGTTAGCCGAGGGGAGACACCCCAAGTTAGCCGAGGGGAGACACCCCATGTTAGCCGAGGGGAGACACCCAAAGTTAGCCGAAGGGACACACCCCAAGGTAGCCGAGTGGAGACACCCCAAGTCAGCCGAGGGGAGACACCGCAAGTTAGCCGAGGGGAGACACCCCAAGTTAGCCAAGGGGAGATACCCCAAGTTAGCCAAGGGGAGATACCCCAAGTTAGCCGAGGGATGACACTGCGAGTTAGTCGAGGGGAGACACCGAAAGTTAGCCGAGGGGAGACACCCAAAGTTAGCGGAGGGAACACACCCCAAGTTAGCCGAGGGGAGACACCCCAAGTTAGCCGAGGGGAGACACCCAAAGTTAGCGGAGGGGACACACCCCAAGTTAGCCGAGGGAAGACACCCCAAGTCAGCCGAGGGAAGACACCCCAAGTTAGCCAAGGGGAGATACCCCAAGTTAGCCGAGGGATGACACTGCGAGTTAGTCGAGGGGAGACACCTAAAGTTAGCCGAGGGGAGACACCCAAAGTTAGCCGAGGGGAGACACCCTAAGTTGGCCGAGGGGACACACCCCAAGTTAGTCGAGGGGAGACACCCAAAGTTAGCCGAGGGGAGACACCTTAAGTTGGCCGAGGGGACACACCCCAAGTTAGCCGAGGGGACACACCACATGGTAGCCGAGGGGAGACACCCCAAGTTAGCCGAGGGGACACACCCCAAGTTAGTCGAGGGGAGACACCCAAAGTTAGCCGAGGGGAGACACCCTAAGTTGGCCGAGGGGACACGCCCCAAGTTAGTCGAGGGGAGACACCCAAAGTTAGCCGAGGGGAGACACCCCAAGTTAGTCGAGGGGACACACCCCAAGTTAGTCGAGGGGAGACACCCAAAGTTAGCCGAGGGGAGACACCCTAAGTTGGCCGAGAGGAGACACCCTAAGTTGGCCGAGGGGACACACCCCATGGTAGCCGAGGGGAGACACCCTAAGTTGGCCGAGGGGACACACCCCAAGGTAGCCGAGGGGAGACATCCCAAGTTAGGAGAGGGGTGACACCGCAAACAAGGGGAGAGAAGACACACCATGTTGGTGTGGTACCCAACTGGGATGGTACCCAAGTTTGGGGAGAGGAGACATCCCAAGTTAGGGGATGGGAGACATTCAAAGTTAGGGGAGACAAGACATCCCAAGTTAGGGGAGGGGAGACACTCAAAGTTAGGGGAGGGGAGACTTCTCAAGTTAGGTTATACAGCAAATTAGGGGAGGGAAGACACATCAAGTTAGTGAAGGAAAGACACCCCAAGTTCAGATGTACCCCAACTTAGGGGAGAGGAGACACGCCAAGTTAGGGAAAGGGAGACGCCCCAAGTTAAGGGACGCGAGACACCCCTAAGTTAGGAGAGGTCAGACACCCCAAGTTAGGGGAGGGAAGACACCCTACGTTAGGGTGGTACCGCAAATTAGGGAAGAGGAGACACCCCAAATTCGGGTAGGATCCCGATTAGGGGTGCTATCCTATGTTAGGGGAGGGGAGACACCCCAAGTTAGGGGAGTAAAGACACCCCAAGTTTGGGTGGTACCAAGTTGGGATGGTATCACAACTTTGGGGAGGGGAGACATCCCAAGTTAGGAGAGGGAAGACACCCCAAGTTAATGGAGGGGCGACACCCCATGTTAGGGTGGTACCCCAATTAACAAATGAACGTATTAGAAGTGACACGATGCAGCAGTAAACGTGGTTGTTATAGCCATAGTGCCCCATGGCATGCAGTGAATGATACTGATTCAGATTAGAGAAAGAGCCAGCAGAGGAGTAGTATATGATTACATATAATACATTCCCAGGCTTATGGAAATTTGGAAACAATAATTTCAGATGAATCAAACCGGTCTTGGTGACGGTGAAAATACAAATTGTAATTTATAGCGCCCCCACCCCTCAAAATCTATCAATGTTCTGCCTATCTAGATCGGAACAGCGGTAGATTTGCCAAAGAATAAGACGTGTATATATTTGATTAAATTGTGGAAATCTGACAATTTATGGAAAAGTTACAGCCTGTGAAATTTAAGACCCGTTCGGCGCGCTATGAGTGTCGAGAGAGGCAGAGGGGTCATTAATATCTATATAGCACTTCATTATATACAGTAGGCGAAGGGTTCGTAGGTTATAATTCGTAGTAGCTCAACGGTCACACTTCTCTTCCCATTTGTTTTAGGACAAATACGTTATCCTTTCGGATGTTCCGGGGGTAAGGCAAACCATCCCCTAAAAAATTACTCCACTCGATAGATTTTGGTAGATTCGGGGGGCGAGAATTACATCTTTGATACAAAAGCAGGCAGAAGCACCTAAAGGTCGCTTTAATGTTTACTATGCAATGGATAAAATATATTAATTTACGAATTATTTTACTCAGAAGTTGCCTTACAAGAGTAATAACTAATAATATAGTACATATTTATGTGTATGTTTCAGGATGCCAGTTTTGTTTTTAGACAGTGATACATATAAGGCCTACCCAAGCTTAAATGTTGACAAGGAATAAATCTCAGGAGTCGGTAGGATGTTCTACTTCATCCTAATATGGTCACTGGGCATGTGCCGATCTGCTCAAGTGGAAGGAAGAGGTAAGTTGTACACCTAATGTGGATATCTGTTGACCATATATGCATAACATGGTTGCTTTATGTGTTATATTAGTTAAAATATGCCGTCAACACAATATATGTTTCCCCATCTAGTATTACCAGGTTGCGCACAGGCTTGAAAAGTGCTTGAATTTTGACTGATGCTTGGAAAAGGTCATAAAAACAGAAATAGGCCTTGAGGTCGATCCAATGTACTTGAATTTACTTGAAAATAGGGCAGTTATCAAAAGTGCTTGATTTCAAACTGGACCAGGCACTGGCAACTACCCAAGAAAAAATCGAACAAAATCTCCGAATTTCAGAACGAGCCACGACGATTTCGCTCTCCATTGCTGCGGCGGAAAGTATGTCTGGGCAACTAGAATTAGTTCTGGGCGTCTCCAGCAGATGTGGCTATTGGCAGCGGAAACCGATACACATTCTGTTAAACGATCAACCCGAATGGCAGGGCTCTGCATGCGAGTGGCATGATATATCGGCCACCCTGTCAGGTATGCTATTACTTTACATATCTACCACCATAGAGGCCCATGTTAAGGGGCCATGACATCGATCATTGTAGTGTATGTACATGTATGCACTTAGGCGCCGATCCAGGAATTTGAACTCCTTGGGGGGATCCACTTTGCGTCAGAAATTCTCACGACGGGAGGAGATCCACAGAAGAATACTTGGGGTCTAGGCACAAATAGTAGGGGGGGGGGGGGTCCACATCTTAGCTGCCATATAGTAACTATTGAAAATGAAGTCTTGTTAAAAAAAAGGGGGGTGGTCAGAGGTCCTGACCCCCTAGCCTACACCCCTCCCCCCCCCCCCACTGGATCCGCGCCTATGCACTGCGTTAGTAATTCGTGAGATGTATGGAAACAATGGTTCGTGCCAACATAGAAGAGTGACCGCTATCGATCTAAGGCTAAAGCACCGTCCAGGCGGCAGGTTTTTCCTATAGGTCTGTCCCATAGGTTTTTCCTATGGGTATTTGGACCTGTAGGTCATGACCCATGGGCGTGACCTATGGATCAAATTGTGTCTAATGGAGAGGGCCTCAGAGGGAGGCCCCAGAGCGGAGGGGTGGGGTAGGGGGTGGTCTCCATGACTGAACAACATAAACGTTTCAACAGATTTCACAATCCGTATCACCGGCTGGTCTTGTAAGGTTCCCTGCATTATGGAGGCAAACGGTTGTGAATTGACAAACGACATTATCTCTTTTAGTCACCTTGGACCGTTTCTTTTCCACAATCATCAATCCGTTTTGGCACCTATGGAGGCTCGCCCCCTTTCACAAAGCGCCACATTTCTTCCCACTGTGTGCGAGGATAATCGAGATATGACAAATGATGCAATTGATGCGGTGTGCAGTTTCCGTGATTGTATACTGCCAATTCCAACCAGTCTAACCTAATTAATGTTTACTTGCGCGCGTGTGCGTCGGTTTGCGGGATTCTACTCAACAGGCCAAGTGCTTGTGCTCATGATTCTATATAGGCTCTATATTGCTACATACCGGAAAGGCATATACTCATCAGTATTCATATTCATGAAGGCTTGAAAGTCCGGCTCGTTATCAGGGATGCAATTCAATTGCATGCATCTATATGGTCTAAGCAGCTCGCTCACGCACGCGGCTAATTAATAAAAATAACATTTTGCTATTACTGAAACAGTGTACCCTACAGAGCCTTTAGTGCGAGAAAATAGTTACAAGACCGGCCGGTCCAGCGTCTCGGTATTAACACTCGACCGATTATTAAAATATTCGACTCGGTCTGCCGGTCGAGCGTAAGTGTTGCACACTAGTATTACCTGGTTTTGTTCATCTGCAAAAACTTTAAAGGCGTTATCCGAAGTTATTTATAATAAATATTCTAGCCTATGGGCCTTATTTAATTATGATCTTATCAAATGGTAATTAATTCATAGTTAGTTATCTTAACACGCTTGAGTGCTTTTTCATTAATCGTGAGTATGAAATTGACAATCATAGCTGATGGTAGTTACAAGTGAGAAGTACTCATCTCCGAAACTGATAAGAATGCGACACGCTGCTTTGTTTGTCCGACTTGTTTGTCGGAGTTTGTCGGACATATCGCACGTGCAAGACCTTTTTTCACCACATGATTATGTAAAAGCAACAGTGACGTCAGTGAATGATCGACAGCCCGGATCGGTATATTGAGGACTAATCATGTTAATTATTATCTTTGAAGGGCGGGTTACCATTTTTGTTCGCAATGGAATTACTATATGAGTCCTAAGTTCGTGATAACAATGGAACACTAGAAGCGTTTAATACTCACGGGTGAATTTAAAAATCCCTATAATCCATCTATATATGCACAAGTAGTTGCGACACATGGAGAAAATTAGCGTGCCTATTTGATCTGTTGTTTTTTATTGCAGGGTCATGTAATACTGTAACATGTGGAGATCGAATTTGTCAGGAGAAGCAAGTCAGTCTGTCACAAGCATGCTCCGGTGATCCCTGCGAACTGCGTATGTACCGGTAGTATATCAAGAGCGTTTCCAGGAATGTGAAAGGGGGGGGGGGGTGGTCGAATTTGGACAATATCTATATTAACAGTGTATCGTTGCAATCCCCCCCCCCCTCCCCGGGGACGCCCCGTGGTATTGTCATGTTGCATCATGAGCTGAGATGTGTGCAACAGCGAGATCAGTTATCTAAATATACAATTTGAAAAAATAACTGAAACGCACTTCACTGCTTGGCTCCCTCGTTCCCTCACATTTCAAGTCACTTTTTCCGACATTACAAAGTACAAATAAACGCAGCTGGTACTGCGGGTAGATTACAGAAACTTATTGATAAACGTAGCAAGTTCTGTGAAAGCTGGGGATTATCAATTAATCTAAACAAGGCAAAGGTTATGGTTTACAGGAATGGGGAGATACAGAAGAGAAATGAAACATAGTTCGTGAAAGGAAAGAGGATAGAGACTGTATCATCGTATAGTACCTAGGGCTGGTTTTTACCCCTAAGCTAGTCTGGACCTTGGCTAAGAATACCGTCTCGGCACAAGCTGGAAAGGCTGTGAATTTTATTAAATCTGTAAATAGCAATATTATTATTATTATTATTATTATTATTATTATTATTATAAACCCACTGAATTGTCCCGGGAGGTTTCTGGCCCAATTAACCCCCATGTGTACAAAGCGGCCTAAAGAACCAGCAAATTCCCTTCCGGCCAAAAAGATACATATGTATATATATAAAATTCACAGCTGATTTGTCAACCTTGTGTAGGTATTCAACTCTACGACGGAAGATTGTGCCTGGCTGACAACAACTGCGTTGAGCTCAATGATACGATAGAATGCGCTTGCACGCCTGGCTTCATAGGGCCAGATTGCAACATTGGCAAGTTACAAGTTTGCGCCAAAGAAAACTGGTCTTTAGTGAATGGTCAAATATAGAAGAGTCACGGGGCTTCTCTCCCAAAACATACCATACCTTTGATCTTTGTTGGTAAATAATACGTATCTATTACAAAATCTAGTGTTTGCTAAATGTAAGCTGACTTTATTAATGCTGTTCGGGGAATTATTAACCGCAAAAACCGATTTAAATGTTATGTAAACCAATAATGGTAATAATCGAGGACAGAATCTGAATTGCAGGGGCGGATCTAGGGAGCGGGTTACGGGGGTTGCACCCCCCCCCCACCCCTTGGGGACCTGAACATACACTGTTAAAGTCGCCGCTCCCCCCCCCCCCCCCGGTCGCAAGTTTTTCAGAGAGCACCACCACCCCTCCGCCCTCCCGTCGCAAGTTTTTCTGAGAGCACACTCCACACACCCGGTCGCAAGTTTTCAGAGAGCACCCCCCCCCCACTTTGGCAAATTGCTATATCCGCCCCTGGAATTGGATTTTTTTTAGTGAGAACGTGTATACCGCCGTCCCTGACGATAGAAGGCGGAGGTCAAGGGTGGAACCAAACGACGTCCTTCCCCCTGGGACAGACTGTCCACCTGACTGGTCGGGTCAGCAGCAGTCAGTGTGCCTCGACGCAAAAGGCCAGCTTTCAGGTACGCTGTGGAATACATTTGATTCGCTACCATCCTGCAGCGTTACGCATTGTATAGTGAGTGTTTTAATGTCTCCTACTGGTTATGTCGCTATGGATTTCTGTGTTGCCATGTGTCCCGTGTGTCATCTTGCGTCAGGTGTGTCGGGTGTTGTCAACTCTTGTGGGAACCGACAACGTCCGACTGCCCAAAACGGGCCAGGACTTTCACACCTATAACTTAATGCACAGCTAGATACTGATTTTTGTCCAAGCACAACACGAGCCTCAAAGAGTAAATATATCTCAAGATTTGTTTCATACCTTCCCAACCTCGCATAAATACTGTTTTATTGGGTAAATCTACGTCCAGAGGGTGTGACAAGTCCCATAACGAGCAAAGGGGCCAAGACTGTAAATTACTGCTAACGCTTTTTCCGTGCCTTGTTATGCACCGTTTCCATGCTTAAGCTCACATGTCCGCCCCCCCCCCCCCCCCACCACCACCCTCCCCAGCTTCTCATTCGCTAACTAAGAGCTTCAAAACGAATGTATTCATATCTCATCGGCAGATTGTGTAGGATTGCAAAGTTAAATGTAACTGTTATAGTTTGTTCTTAGTTATGTGGGACGTTTTCCGCAGTCGGACGTTTTCGGATATAACATGTTTTTTTTTTATATTATCGTCTTTCGTCATAGTTTGCCGTCATGCGTCATCGCTTTGTCATCATACGTCATCGTTTTGTCATACGTCATCGCTTTGTCATCATGCGTCATCGTTTTGTCATCATACGTCATCGCTTTGTCATCATAGGTCATCGCTTGTCGTCATGCGTCGTGATTTGTCTCCATACGTCATAGCTGTCGCTCGTGCGTCATGGGTTTTGTCATCGTTTGACGTCATGCGTCATCGATTTATCATTATGCATCGTGGTTTGTCAAAATACGTCATGGTTTCTCGAAGGTCCTCGCGTGTCACCAGTGTATCATCGTATGCGTATTGATTTTTTTCACTACTACTATTACTTGCGTGGCAGTGGTCTGTCTTCGCCATGCCTGCTGATGGCACGGAGCTTGGAGAGGGCACGCGGGTGGACATGGATTATAACGACCCGGCGTGGACTACAGCCGACCTGGTGATCGCAGGTTACGCCTTGAGGGAAGGACTCTACCGCGTGCAGCTCGAGGTACATGGTGGAGCACACGCCCCGAGCTTGATCCTGACAGTTTAATATCTCTTCTTGTTAGTGTTATGCACGCCAGAAATCCGAAGTATAGCTTGCTAATTAGGTGATGATGAACTTTGTTTGGATTCTTGAATCGCTCTCCCCAAAATGGATCAGTACGGATCAGTTGCAATCGCCAGCACGGTAGTGAGTTTTATCCTAAATATATTGTATCATTTCATTCTTGTTAATGTATTTATATCGATTGCGCAAGAAGGGTTCAACTGATCCGTAGGTGTGCGTTTCGCTGGAAGATATCCCCGTCAACATTACAAGTACGGCCTGGATCCAAATGGTTGCTTCACCTCTGCGGGCCATTATACTTGGAGGTTCTCTGGTGTCCGTCGGTAGGATTTACTGTTTTTACTACAGTTTCAAGAAAGTTATTTTTACTTTTGTTTTTAATTTTTAATTTATTTTGTTAAGTATATGTCAAACCTTTCAGATCCAGATAATCAGCTATTGGTGAAATTAAACTCCTTGATCGTTGTTAGCAGTGAATATTAATGAATAAATACAATTATATGACTACATGCTCGCTTGGCTATGTGTGGACTGACCAACGGTATCGAGTTGAAGTCAATTACAAATGGTCAATTAATTTGTAAATGTATATGTATTCTGAAATTGGTCTCACGCTGCACCATGTCAGGGCTGAGTGATAACATGGAGTTTGACGGATGAGTCAGTTAACCTGTAAAGTCCTACTGATATTGGTCTCTCGCTGCGCTATATGTCAGGGCTTAGTGGTGACATCAAGCTTGGCGGATGAGTCAATTAATTAACCTGTAAAGTCCTACTGATATTGGTCTCTCGCTGCGCTATATGTCAGGGCTTAGTGGTGACATCGAGCTTGGCGGATGAGTCAATTAATTAACCTTTAAAGTCCTACTGATATTGGTCTCTCGCTGCGCTCTATGTCAGGGCTTAGTGGTGACATCGAGCTTGGCGGATGAGTCAATTAATTAACCTTTAAAGTCCTACTGATATTGGTCTCTCGCTGCGCTCTATGTCAGGGCTTAGTGGTGACATCAAGCTTGGCGGATGAGTCAATTAATTAACCTGTAAAGTCCTACTGATATTGGTCTCTCGCTGCGCTCTATGTCAGGGCTTAGTGGTGACATCGAGCTTGGCGGATGAGTCAATTAATTAACCTGTAAAGTCCTACTGATATTGGTCTCTCGCTGCGCTCTATGTCAGGGCTTAGTGGTGACATCAAGCTTGGCGGATGAGTCAATTAATTAACCTGTAAAGTCCTACTGATATTGGTCTCTCGCTGCGCTATATGTCAGGGCTTAGTTGTGACATCGAGCTTGGCGGATGAGTCAATTAATTAACCTGTAAAGTCCTACTGATATTGGTCTCTCGCTGCGCTATATGTCAGGGCTTAGTGGTGACATCAAGCTTGGCGGATGAGTCAATTAATTAACCTGTAAAGTCCTACTGATATTGGTCTCTCGCTGCGCTATATGTCAGGGCTTAGTGGTGACATCGAGCTTGGCGGATGAGTCAATTAATAACCTGTAAAGTCCTACTGATATTGGTCTCTCGCTGCGCTATATGTCAGGGCTTAGTGGTGACATCGAGCTTGGCGGATGAGTCAATTAATTAACCTGTAAAGTCCTACTGATATTGGTCTCTCGCTGCGCTATATGTCAGGGCTAAGCGATGACATCGAGCTTGATGCTGGATCATCCGATGACCCCAACGAACGTAGTGCTCTGGCGACATCCGGTCTCAACTTTACCTGGTTCTGTGTGAGGCCGCAGGACGCCGGGCCCACGCCAACAACCTGGCGGACACTGACAAACACAAGTAAGCCACCTCAGCCTTAGCCCTGTAACATGGCCCACCGGCCGCAGGGCGGAACCGGAGGGCCATGGAGTACCGATGTCGGCCTGCCGTCCGAGCCGGGGTGGTGATAAAGATTTCTGGATTTCATAAAAATGTGATGAAGACACCACATATATGTCACATATTCATGTCTAGGATACATTTATGAAGAGTTAGGCGCAAAGATTGAAGGCCCCAAGTGCTACTCGCGAATTCATCAGCCCATAAAACATCCACCAAAACAACATTCTGCGATGTTTTTGAAATGGCTGTGAGTGGCAGAAGGTTTGTTTTGGTGGATATCTGGTGGACTGATGAATACAGTATCTTCAAAATACGTATCCGAGAGTTACAATAGCTAAAATAAATTTCAGATTACGTATGCGGCAATATATGCGGGCACAATATATAACTAGTGTTCGCCACCAGATCATGGATGACGCGAGTGTTTGATATTTGGCAGACGGCACTGGTTGCCTGGGTGCCGGCGTGCGACTGCCGGACACCGCCTCCACCCTGGCGATCCCGGCGTCCCGCCTCCTGCTCCAGACCCTCCCTGCCCACGTGGTCTTCACCGTCTACGTGAGCAAGGCGGGGCGCCGGGCGACCTCCACCAGCCAGACCGTCACCGTCGTCCCTGGCAACCCGCCCATCATGAGGGTCCGCTGCCTGCGCAACTGCGCCCTCTACCTCAACCCTTCCGAGAGCCTCGTTCTGACCGCCGAGTGCGGCAACTGTGACGTCAGGGAGAAGCTGGGGTACGAGTGGTCGATGACTTCCGGTCTGCTGGGCCTCCTGTTTGACTGGGAGGATGACACCACCACCGGGCGCAGCAAGAAGAATCTGGTTGTGGCGGCGTACGTCTTTGACGACTCGCTGCACGCCACCTTCAATATCAGCGTCACGGGTAAGTACGGTGTGCATCGACTGGTTTGGGAAGGACGCTTTGATCTGATTAAAAAGTCATGTAGCTTGATAGATGAGTCAGTTAACCTGTAAAATCATACTGATATTGGTCTTTTGCTGCACCAGGTCAGGATTGAGCGATGACATCGAGCTTGATGGATAAGACCGGTAGGATTATAGGTGGAACGGAGCTATATACTCTTGGGGTTATCCTTGTCGACAGAGGACACGTCAACTTCATGTTGCACGGACTTCGTACAGTAGAACGCGAAGCCCCGTACAAAAGTACCAAACAAAAGAAATTGTTTTAAATCTAAAATATATATCATAATGGGTTACTTATATAGATATATGCTGTTGGGGTGTCGTCTTGTGACAATCTGGAACGCGAGGGCTGCGACAGCTTCATTCTCCGGGTTCCAGTTATGGATAGTTTACAATTGTCTTTTCTCTTTCCTTTATCAATTCTCTCCGGATTATGCTGGTACATTATAGGTATATTGGTTCAACACTGGTTTGGTTAATCCGAAATTGTTTTGTTCAGAATGAAATGAAATGTTGGCGTCGTAGCCAGCTGGGACAGTGAATGGTGTTGGATGACACTTGCTCTAGATGCCGCTGCCACGGTTCGTACCCTCGACCTGAAAGACAGCAGCGCTGCCTGCTTACACAATGACATAGGGAGGCTTCCCCTTATTATTTAGGAATGAAACATTGATGATCTCCATCTAATCATTAGTGGGTATTGCATAGTATATACAATGTTTGGTATGACTAGTTACGCGACGGGACGGGACGACAACCACAGCGACCTACACTCTCCACACGAACGCGCCGCCTTCAGGGGGATCATGTGACGTCACACCGCTAGAGGGCGTCGTGCTCGAAACAGTTTTTTTCGTCAGTTGCCTTGACTACGAGGATGCTGATCTGCCTCTCTCGTACGAGGTGTATGTAGTCACTGAGGGTAACAGCGAAGGTGTGTATTTGTGTATTTGTAATCTTCTACCAGCGTCATCTTCAACGTCATCTTCTCTTTATACGACCGCCATTATCTTCACTATATTTTAGCGTCATTATCTTTATTTTAAACCAGCGTCATTATCTTCACCTTCTGCCCGCGTCATTTTCTTTACCTTATGCCATCGTCATTATCTTTATTTTAAACCAGCGTCATTTTCTTTACCTTATACATATAGCAGTCATTTTCTTCATCTCCACATCTCAAGGGTCTCTTTGGCCCGATTCAGCCTTACTGTGCACTAAAGTTGCCTGTAATAAGGTAACCATCCATTCTCCAAGCCGCGAAATGATTGCCACCTCCTCTTGCAGGCACCATGCTGTTCCAAAGCTTTCAAGCATCGTTCAATTTATCGTACGTGCCATCGGGCAAGAAGGAGGCCGGGTTCATAGTTGGCCTTAGGTTCGTGGTGAGAGATGTATACGGCGCCGGCCGCGGAGAAACCAAGCGTATCATGGTGAGTAATCAACGCGTGACACCTCTCTCCGAGTATATAGCACCGGGCAGTAACAGATACACACACTTAACGTGCCGGACATTGAAACAGTATATAGCACCGGGCAGTAATAGATACACACACTTAACGTGCCGGACATTGAAACAGTATATAGCACCGGGCAGTAATAGATACACACACTTAACGTGCCGGACATTGAAACAGTATATAGCACCGGGCAGTAATAGATACACACACTTAACGTGCCGGACATTGAAACAGTATATAGCACCGGGCAGTAATAGATACACACACTAAACGTGCCGGACATTGAAACAGTATATAGCACCGGGCAGTAATAGATACACACACTTAACGTGCCGGACATTGAAACAGTATATAGCACCGGGCAGTAATAGATACACACACTTAACGTGCCGGACATTGAAACAGTATATAGCACCGGGCAGTAATAGATACACACACTTAACGTGCCGGACATTGAAACAGTATATAGCACCGGGCAGTAATAGATACACACACTTAACGTGCCGGACATTGAAACAGTATATAGCACCGGGCAGTAATAGATACACACACTTAACGTGCCGGACATTGAAACAGTATATAGCACCGGGCAGTAATAGATACACACACTTAACGTGCCGGACATTGAAACAGTATATAGCACCGGGCAGTAATAGATACACACACTTAACGTGCCGGACATTGAAACAGTATATAGCACCGGGCAGTAATAGATACACACACTTAACGTGCCGGACATTGAAACAGTATATAGCACCGGGCAGTAATAGATACACACACTTAACGTGCCGGACATTGAAACAGTATATAGCACCGGGCAGTAATAGATACACACACTTAACGTGCCGGACATTGAAACAGTATATAGCACCGGGCAGTAATAGATACACACACTAAACGTGCCGGACATTGAAACAGTATATAGCACCGGGCAGTAATAGATACACACACTTAACGTGCCGGACATTGAAACAGTATATAGCACCGGGCAGTAATAGATACACACACTTAACGTGCCGGACATTGAAACAGTATATAGCACCGGGCAGTAATAGATACACACACTTAACGTGCCGGACATTGAAACAGTATATAGCACCGGGCAGTAATAGATACACACACTTAACGTGCCGGACATTGAAACAGTATATAGCACCGGGCAGTAACAGATACACACACTTAACGTGCCGGACATTGAAACAGTATATAGCACCGGGCAGTAATAGATACACACACTTAACGTGCCGGACATTGAAACAGTATATAGCACCGGGCAGTAACAGATACACACACTTAACGTGCCGGACATTGAAACAGTATATAGCACCGGGCAGTAATAGATACACACACTTAACGTGCCGGACATTGAAACAGTATATAGCACCGGGCAGTAACAGATACACACACTTAACGTGCCGGACATTGAAACAGTATATAGCACCGGGCAGTAATAGATACACACACTTAACGTGCCGGACATTGAAACAGTATATAGCACCGGGCAGTAACAGATACACACTTAACGTGCCGGACATTGAAACAGTATATAGCACCGGGCAGTAACAGATACACACACTTAACGTGCCGGACATTGAAACAGTATATAGCACCGGGCAGTAATAGATACACACACTTAACGTGCCGGACATTAAAACAGTATATAGCACCGGGCAGTATTAGATACACACACTTAACGTGCCGGACATTGAAACAGTATATAGCACCGGGCAGTAATAGATACACACACTTAACGTGCCGGACATTGAAACAGTATATAGCACCGTGCAGTAACAGATACCCACACTTAACGTGCCGGACATTGAAACAGTATATAGCACCGGGCAGTAACAGATACACACACTTAACGTGCCGGACATTGAAACAGTATATAGCACCGGGCAGTAACAAATACACACACTTAACGTGCCGGACATTGAAACAGTATATAGCACCGGGCAGTAACAGATACACACACTTAACGTGCCGGACATTGAAACAGTATATAGTACCGGGCAGTAATAGATACACACACTTAACGTGCCGGGCATTGAAACATTTTGTGCGGTAACTCTTTTCCCAGAATTACTTTAATCTTGCATTGACAGCACATACCTATAATCATCAACATAGTTACAGCTTTATGGTCTTACTAACTATGTCACTAGGTCAAGGAGAAGACAATGTCACTGGATGAGTTGAGAGACATAACGACTGGCCCGGACTCCATGCTGACACACCTGCTGAACACCGGAGATACACAGGCCACTAACCTGCTGATTAACACGGTGTGCTCAGTGTTGAACGCCCAGACGGTGGAGGAAGATGGGGACGGGCAAGCTCAGTTCAGTGAAGAGGAAAAACACCAGGCCAAGCAAGAACGTACTCAGGTAACGCTACTGAAGTAGTACAACCACCAGCAGCAACTGCTAGCGTTTTGTGCAAATATCTAACAATAAAGTCAACCACAAAAAATTAGTTTCACGCTAATATTATCTGTATATGCCTGTCTGCGTCGTGTTCGCACTGCATCGCGTTGGTCGCTGTATATGTCTGCATCCCTCGTTGAGGGATGGTACCACGTATTTTGATCAATTCAGAACGTTCATGTCATAGGTACATTGTATACATTGTAAGGGGATGTTAGGCTGTCGCGCACATGACCACTGGTTGAGTCATTGATGTTGGTATGTGTGTTTGTCCCTGTGCATACATATCGTGTTCCTGTGCCCCAAGGTGAGGGAGGGAATTCCTAGATCAGGTGAGAAACTTGCCGCGCTACAAACCACAAGGTCAGGGGTTCGAACCCTGGCGCCTGCACGCCACAAGGTCAGGGGTTCGAACTCTGGCGCCTGCACGCCACAAGGTCAGGGGTTCGAACTCTGGCGCCTGCACGCCACAAGGTCAGGGGTTCGAACCCTGGCGCCTGCACGCCACACGGTCAGGGGTTCGAACCCTGGCGCCTGCACGCCACAAGGTCAGGGTTTCGCACCCTGGCGCCTGCACGCCACAAGGTCAGGGGTTCGAACCCTGGCGCCTGCACGCCACAAGGTCAGGGGTTCGAACCCTGGCGCCTGCACGCCACAAGGTCAGGGGTTCGAACCCTGGCGCTTGCACGTCACAAGGTCAGGGGTTCGAACCCTGGCGCTTGCACGCCACAAGGTCAGGGGTTCGAACCCTGGCGCCTGCACGCCACAAGGTCAGGGGTTCGAACCCTGGCGCCTGCACGCCACAAGGTCCGGGGTTCGAACCCTGGCGCCTGCACGTCACAAGGTCATGGGTTCGAACCCTGGCGCCTGCACGCCACAAGGTCAGGGGTTCGAACCCTGGCGCCTGCACGCCACAAGGTCAGGGGTTCGAACCCTGGCGCCTGCACGCCACAAGGTCAGGGTCTCGCACCCTGGCGCCTGCACGCCACAAGGTCAGGGGTTCGAACCCTGGCGCCTGCACGTCACAAAGTCAGGGGTTCGAACCCTGGCGTCTGCACGCCACAAGGTCAGGGGTTCGCACCCTGGCGCCTGCACGCCACAAGGTCAGGGGTTCGAACCCTGGCGCCTGCACGCCACAAGGTCAGGGGTTCGAACTCTGGCGCCTGCACGCCACAAGGTCAGGGGTTCGAACCCTGGCGCCTGCACGCCACAAGGTCAGGGGTTCGAACCCTGGCGCCTGTACGCCACAAGGTCAGGGGTTTGAACCCTGGCGCCTGCACGCCACAAGGTCAGGGGTTCGAACCCTGGCGCCTGCACGCCACAAGGTCAGGGGTTCGAACCCTGGCGCCTGCACGTCACAAGGTCAGGGGTTCGAACTCTGGCGCCTGCACGCCACAAGGTCAGGGGTTCGAACCCTGGCGCCTGCACGCCACAATGTCAGGGGTTCGAACCCTGGCGCCTGCACGCCACAAGGTCAGGGGTTTGAACCCTGGCGCCTGCACGCCACAAGGTCAGGGGTTCGAACCCTGGCGCCTTCACGCCACAAGTTCAGGGGTTCGAACCCTGGCGCCTGCACGTCACAAGGTCAGGGGTTCGAACCCTGGCGCCTGCACGCCACAAGGTCAGGGGTTCGAACCCTGGCGCCTGCACGGCACAAGGTCAGGGGTTCGAACCCTGGCGCCTGCACGTCAATGACCATTCAAACCCTTCTCCTAGTCCCGGGAACGATGGTGACCGAATTAACCTGTATGTGCACAAGGGTTTCCTAAAGCACGAACATTTCTAGATGCGGGATCACATGGTGGAGACCCTGGTGAACGTGGAGGTCCAGTCCCTGGAAACGCTTCAGCAGACGACCTTCGCCTTGATCGAGCTGACCAGCGTCCATGACGAGGTCAGCGTCCAGGCCCAGGTCAACGCCACCGAGGTCCTTAAGGTCATGTCGACCTTCCTGCTGGAAAACACTCACATAATGAAAACAGCACAGAAAGTAACCGAATCCGGAAGGTAGGGTTAAAGTTCAACGGAAGGATGGTTATAGGTCCAAGGAGGTATGGTTATAGTTCGAAGGAGGCATGATTATAGGTCATAGGAGGCATGGTTATGGATCAAAGGAATCATGGTTATAGGTCAGATGAGTCATGGTTGTTATGCTTCCAAGGCTGCATGGTTATATTTCAGAGGATGCATGGTTATTGTTCAGAGGATGCATGGTTATAGTTCAGAGGATGCATGGATATAGTTCAGAGGATGCATGGTTATAGTTCAGAGAATGCATGGTTATAGTTCAGAGGATGCATGGTTATAGTTCAGAGGATGCATGGTTATAGTTCAGAGAATGCATGGTTATAGTTCAGAGGATGCATGGTTATAGTTCAGAGGATGCATGGTTATAGTTCAGAGGATGCATGGTTATAGTTAAAGGGAGATATGGTTTAATAAGGTGTGGTTATAGTTCAAATAAATTATAATTGTAAGTCAAATAACTTAACAAATAGCTATAATAAGTTATGATTATAGTTTAAAGGGGATATGGTTGTCACAACTAAGCTGATGCAGCAGCAAGAGGTCTTGTATTTTTGAATTGAAGATACCAGCATTACAAGTTGAAATCTTGGTCCTGCCGCTTATTATCCGCAGACTTCTTCTTGGCGGTGTGTCCAATATTCTTGGAGCGTCTCTGACGTCAGAGCAGAGGGCGGGACCAGGGAACGTGACGACGGGAGACACGCCGCCTACGGCAGAGGACATACAGACAGCAAAGGAGAAGGTCGTTATTGGGTGTTATTGTTATCCATCAAGACGGTGTTGTTATTTACATATACTATATACATTTGCCAGCACCGATTATACGTTGTCAACAAGTGTTATATGTGTGTCCAGAACTCTCATATATGTCAAAAAGTGTTTTATGTCTGTCAATCAGTGTTATACGTATGTCTAAAATATTACACGTTTGTGCAAGAGCATTACATGTGTCACCAAGGATTGTTCATTCGTTGATCTATTTTATTGCTTTATCGACATCTATTTTGCGTTTCGCTTTTGTGTAAATACATCTATCACCACGTGCTAAGCGAAGTTGATACGATTTCAAACTTCGCGCTATACATGTGTCATCACAAATGTTTTTTCTCCTTTCTCCGCCGTGTCGCCAGAGCCGGGACGTGAACCGAGGCAGCCTGGACGCCCTGAACAGCGTAGTTCAGGCCTTGCTGGGCACCAAGGTGGTGGGCGAGTCCCCCACGGTGGTGGAGACAGACCTGATGATCGTCCAGCTCAACAGGGCCTACCCGTCTGACCTGCTGGGAGTCAGTGCCCGAGTCCAGACCCGCAACGGCTCCACCTTCGTGCCCTGTGCGGTGACCTTGCCGCAGAGCTTCAAGCTGCTCGTTGGCGGCGCCCAGGCGTTAGGCACCGAGGTACGTAATGGTCGATCTCATCGGCCACTTCTGTCCACATGAATGGTACATTGGGCACCTCCCGGGCCAATGGAATGGGATTGGATTAGCCGAGCCCCAGATGCAATTGATATGAAGTGCCAGGGCTCGAATTAACGATCTGTTAAGCTCAACCTGCTGCCACTAATCTGCAGCTCAACCTGCTGTCACTAATAAATATACATAGGCACTTTTGTGTTTTTTTACTTACAGATAGTACAGTTTTTAAAGAACCCTTACACCTGGTCCAATACCAGCTCCTCCATAACCTCCAACGTGATGCGTATGGACCTGTACGGCGACTCTGGCCCCCTGACGGTGGAGGACCTCGCTGACCCCATCAACGTGTACGTCCCCCATGGCGGGAGCGGCGCCCCTGGCCTCCCGGCCACCAGTAGCGGCTCCTTGCTGCCCGGGGAGAGGCTGTGGCTTCCCGTGGAGGTCACCGAGCACGTGGTTGTCATCATAGAGGTCGTTAATGACACTGACACTGGCGGGACGCGGACTGATGACGCGGCGGAAGAGCCCGTTCCTATGGTTACTGTACAGGTGTTGCGCGCGCCTGAGTTTGTTGCCGCGCACGGACCTGGACCAGTCGACAACTTTAGCCTCGATGACGGCGTTTTTGTTGTCAATGTCAACGGCACTGAGAGAAATTATACAACCAATGTGACCGAAATATTTCAAGTCCCTGTAAGGTAAGTGACGCTCTATAGCTTACAGCCTCAATCTGCGGTTACACTCTAATCACCCAGTCATCCAGGTACCTTTCTAGTAGCTATCAAGTGTGTATAAATACTAGTCTCAACTGTTAACACTGATATGATACTTATGGTGTGAGAATGGTCGCGATCATCAAAGGATCTATGGTTTGATTAGCAGGAGTCTGAATGCGTAATTAGCATTGTTGTATAGGGTGTTAAGTATGACGGTGTCACAGGAACCTGTCAACATCCTGGAGTCTGCCGCTGTAGGCGGGTTTCTATACACGTAGGTCTATATGTATAGGGTGTTAAGTATGACGGTGTCACAGGAACCTGTCGTCGCCCTGGAGTCTGCCGCTGAAGGCGGGATTCCACATCGTTGAGATGAGGGTGACAAACGCCTCGGTCCCCGTCAACCTGACCTTGGTGACGTCTGAGACCACGTGCCGCTACTGGGAGGAAGGGCACGAGACCTGGTCAACACGTGGCTGCCAGGTCAGTCACGTGGTAGCCCGCCAATACATCCACAATCAGGGACTTGGTCATTCTGTTAGTCCATTACGCGTATATTCAAATATGTTGTTATTCTTTTAGACATACAATTGATGATTACGTTCTTCCTTAACACGCCATCGCCTGAAGCTATCATGGAAAAACTTTGCTTCTACTAGAGGAATCTTTAGGTGTCACTTATATATGACATCTTACGAAGACCCCACAAAAGGGCCTTGGTGTCGCTTTGTCGCTTAGAATCATATCAATATTTGAAAAACAAAATTGCTATCTTTCAGTTTATTATTGTAAACTATCGTGATAAGTTTTGCTTTTGCTGGACGAATATCTTTAGACAATATTAAAAATAGCTATATAGCTATTATAAATAGCTATTGTTTCTTTATGTGATTATTTACCGTTATAAAACCTTTATCATAACTATCGTGATAAACTCTTACCATCGCAGGACGAATACGTGTAAATCATACCTATAACTTTGTCTCGCTATCTGCGCATGGCCAGGTGGGTCCTGAGACCAGTATGACCTACCTCCACTGCCAGTGTACCCATCTCACAGCCTTCGCTGGGGGCTTCCTCGTCATGCCCAACATGCTGAACCTCAGCGAGGACATCGCCAAGTTCGCCACGTTCTGGGAGAACCCCGTGGGCATCATCGTCGTGCTGGTGGTCCTCGTGGTGTACATCTGCCTGGTGGTCTGGGCGCGCAGGAGGGACAGGGAGTACGCTCTCAAGGTGGGCCTTCACCAAACTCACAGGGACAGGGAGTACGCTCTCAAGGTGGGCCTTCACCAAACTCACAGGGACAGGGAGTACGCTCTCAAGGTGGGCCTTCACCAAACTCACAGGGACAGGGAGTACACTCTCAAGGTGGGCCTTCACCAAACTCACAGGGACAGGGAGTACGCTCTCAAGGTGGGCCTTCACCAAACTCACAGGGACAGGGAGTACGCTCTCAAGGTGGGCCTTCACCAAACTCACAGGGACAGGGAGTACGCTCTCAAGGTGGGCCTTCACCAAACTCACAGGGACAGGGAGTACGCTCTCAAGGTGGGCCTTCACCAAACTCACAGAGACAGGGAGTACGCTCTCAAGGTGGGCCTTCACCAAACTCACAGGGACAGGGAGTACGCTCTCAAGGTGGGCCTTCACCAAACTCACAGGGACAGGGAGTACGCTCTCAAGATGGGCCTTCACCAAACTCACAGGGACAGGGAGTACGCTCTCAAGGTGGGCCTTCACCAAACTCACAGGGACAGGGAGTACGCTCTCAAGGTGGGCCTTCAAAAAACTCACAGGGACAGGGAGTACGCTCTCAAGGTGGGCCTTCACCAAACTCACAGGGACAGGGAGTACGCTCTCAAGGTGGGCCTTCACCAAACTCACAGGGACAGGGAGTACGCTCTCAAGGTGGGCCTTCACCAAACTCACAGGGACAGGGAGTACGCTCTCAAGATGGGCCTTCACCAAACTCACAGGGACAGGGAGTACGCTCTCAAGGTGGGCCTTCACCAAACTCACAGGGACAGGGAGTACGCTCTCAAGATGGGCCTTCACCAAACTCACAGGGACAGGGAGTACGCTCTCAAGGTGGGCCTTCACCAAACTCACAGGGACAGGGAGTACGCTCTCAAGGTGGGCCTTCACCAAACTCACAGGGACAGGGAGTACGCTCTCAAGGTGGGCCTTCACCAAACTCACAGGGACAGGAAGGACGCTCTCAAGGTGGGCCTTCACCAAACTCACAGAGACAGGGAGTACGCTCTCAAGGTGGGCCTTCACCAAACTCACAGGGACAGGGAGTACGCTCTCAAGGTGGGCCTTCACCAAACTCACAGGGACAGGGAGTACGCTCTCAAGATGGGCCTTCACCAAACTCCCAGGGACAGGGAGTACGCTCTCAAGGTGGGCTTCACCAAACTCACAGGGCCAGGGAGTACGCTCTCAAGATGGGCCTTCACCAAACTTACAGGGACAGGGAATACGCTCTCAAGGTGGGCCTTCACCAAACTCACAGGGACAGGGAGTACGCTCTCAAGGTGGGCCTTCACCAAATTCACAGAGACAGGGAGTACGCTCTCAAGGTTGGCCTTCACCAAACTCACAGGGACAGGGAGTACGCTCTCAAGGTGGGCCTTCACCAAACTTACAGGGACAGGGAGTACGCTCTCACGGTGGGCCTTCACCAAACTCACAGAGACAGGGAGTACGCTCTCAAGGTGGGCCTTCACCAAACTCACAGAGACAGGGAGTACGCTCTCAAGGTGGGCCTTCACCAAACTCACAGGGACAGGGAGTACGCTCTCAAGGTGGGCTTCACCAAACTCACAGGGCCAGGGAGTACGCTCTCAAGATGGGCCTTCACCAAACTCACAGGGACAGGGAGTACGCTCTCAAGGTGGGCCTTCACCAAACTCACAGGGACAGGGAGTACGCTCTCACGGTGGGCCTTCACCAAACTCACAGAGACAGGGAGTACGCTCTCAAGGTGGGCTTCACCAAACTCACAGGGCCAGGGAGTACGCTCTCAAGATGGGCCTTCACCAAACTCACAGGGACAGGGAGTACGCTCTCAAGGTGGGCCTTCACCAAACTCACAGAGACAGGGAGTACGCTCTCACGGTGGGCCTTCACCAAACTCACAGGGACAGGGAGTACGCTCTCAAGGTGGGCCTTCACCAAACTCACAGAGACAGGGAGTACGCTCTCAAGGTGGGCCTTCACCAAACTCACAGGGACAGGGAGTACGCTCTCAAGGTGGGCCTTTACCAAACTCACAGAGACAGGGAGTACGCTCTCAAGGTGGGCGTTCGCCAAACTCACAGGGACAGGGAGTACGCTCTCAAGGTGGGCCTTCACCAACCTCACAGGGACAGGGAGTACGCTCTCAAGGTGGGCCATCACCAAACTTACAGGGACAGGGAGTACGCTCTCAAGGTGGGCCTTCACCAAACTCACAGGGACAGGGAGTACACTCTCAAGGTGGGCCTTCACCAAACTCACAGAGACAGGGAGTACGCTCTCAAGGTGGGCCTTCACCAACCTCACAGGGACAGGGAGTACGCTCTCAAGGTGGGCCTTCACCAAACTCACAGGGACAGGGAGTACACTCTCAAGGTGGGCCTTCACCAAACTCCCAGGGACAGGGAGTACGCTCTCAAGGTGGGCCTTCACCAAACTCACAGGGCCAGGGAGTACGCTCTCAAGATGGGCCTTCACCAAACTCACAGGGACAGGGAGTACGCTCTCAAGGTGGGCCTTCACCAAACTCACAGAGACAGGGAGTACGCTCTCAAGGTGGGCCTTCACCAAACTCACAGGGACAGGGAGTACGCTCTCACGGTGGGCCTTCACCAAACTCACAGAGACAGGGAGTACGCTCTCAAGGTGGGCTTCACCAAACTCACAGAGACAGGGAGTACGCTCTCAAGGTGGCCCTTCACCAAACTTACAGGGACAGGGAGTACGCTCTCACGGTGGGCCTTCACCAAACTCACAGAGACAGGGAGTACGCTCTCAAGGTGGCCCTTCACCAAACTTACAGGGACAGGGAGTACGCTCTCAAGGTGGGCCTTCACCAAACTTACAGGGACAGGGAGTACGCTCTCAAGGTGGGCCTTCACCAAACTCACAGGGACAGGGAGTACGCTCTCAAGGTGGGCCATCACCAAACTCACAGGGACAGGGAGTACGCTCTCAAGGTGGCCCTTCACCAAACTTACAGGGACAGGGAGTACGCTCTCAAGGTGGGCCTTCACCAAACTCACAGAGACAGGGAGTACGCTCTCAAGGTGGGCCATCACCAAACTCACAGGGACAGGGAGTACGCTCTCAAGGTGGCCCTTCACCAAACTTACAGGGACAGGGAGTACGCTCTCAAGGTGGGCCTTCACCAAACTCACAGAGACAGGGAGTACGCTCTCAAGGTGGGCCTTCACCAAACTCACAGAGACAGGGAGTACGCTCTCAAGGTGGGCCTTCACCAAACTCACAGGGACAGGGAGTACGCTCTCACGGTGGGCCTTCACCAAACTCACAGAGACAGGGAGTACGCTCTCAAGGTGGCCCTTCACCAAACTTACAGGGACAGGGAGTACGCTCTCACGGTGGGCCTTCACCAAACTCACAGAGACAGGGAGTACGCTCTCAAGGTGGCCCTTCACCAAACTTACAGGGACAGGGAGTACGCTCTCAAGGTGGGCCTTTACCAAACTCACAGAGACAGGGAGTACGCTCTCACGGTGGGCCTTCACCAAACTCACAGAGACAGGGAGTACGCTCTCAAGGTGGGCTTCACCAAACTCACAGAGACAGGGAGTACGCTCTCAAGGTGGCCCTTCACCAAACTTACAGGGACAGGGAGTACGCTCTCACGGTGGGCCTTCACCAAACTCACAGAGACAGGGAGTACGCTCTCAAGGTGGCCCTTCACCAAACTTACAGGGACAGGGAGTACGCTCAAGGTGGGCCTTCACCAAACTTACAGAGACAGGGAGTACGCTCTCAAGGTGGGCCTTCACCAAACTCACAGGGACAGGGAGTACGCTCTCAAGGTGGCCCTTCACCAAACTTACAGGGACAGGGAGTACGCTCTCAAGGTGGCCCTTCACCAAACTTACAGGGACAGGGAGTACGCTCTCAAGGTGGGCCTTCACCAAACTCACAGGGACAGGGAGTACGCTCTCACGGTGGGCCTTCACCAAACTCACAGAGACAGGGAGTACGCTCTCAAGGTGGGCCTTCACCAAACTCACAGAGACAGGGAGTACGCTCTCAAGGTGGGCCTTCACCAAACTCACAGGGACAGGGAGTACGCTCTCAAGGTGGGCTTCACCAAACTCACAGGGCCAGGGAGTACGCTCTCAAGATGGGCCTTCACCAAACTCACAGGGACAGGGAGTACGCTCTCAAGGTGGGCCTTCACCAAACTCACAGGGACAGGGAGTACGCTCTCACGGTGGGCCTTCACCAAACTCACAGAGACAGGGAGTACGCTCTCAAGGTGGGCTTCACCAAACTCACAGGGCCAGGGAGTACGCTCTCAAGATGGGCCTTCACCAAACTCACAGGGACAGGGAGTACGCTCTCAAGGTGGGCCTTCACCAAACTCACAGAGACAGGGAGTACGCTCTCACGGTGGGCCTTCACCAAACTCACAGGGACAGGGAGTACGCTCTCAAGGTGGGCCTTCACCAAACTCACAGAGACAGGGAGTACGCTCTCAAGGTGGGCCTTCACCAAACTCACAGGGACAGGGAGTACGCTCTCAAGGTGGGCCTTTACCAAACTCACAGGGACAGGGAGTACGCTCTCAAGGTGGGCGTTCGCCAAACTCACAGGGACAGGGAGTACGCTCTCAAGGTGGGCCTTCACCAACCTCACAGGGACAGGGAGTACGCTCTCAAGGTGGGCCATCACCAAACTTACAGGGACAGGGAGTACGCTCTCAAGGTGGGCCTTCACCAAACTCACAGGGACAGGGAGTACACTCTCAAGGTGGGCCTTCACCAAACTCACAGAGACAGGGAGTACGCTCTCAAGGTGGGCCTTCACCAACCTCACAGGGACAGGGAGTACGCTCTCAAGGTGGGCCTTCACCAAACTCACAAGGGACAGGGAGTACACTCTCAAGGTGGGCCTTCACCAAACTCCCAGGGACAGGGAGTTCGCTCTCAAGGTGGGCCTTCACCAAACTCACAGGGCCAGGGAGTACGCTCTCAAGATGGGCCTTCACCAAACTCACAGGGACAGGGAGTACGCTCTCAAGGTGGGCCTTCACCAAACTCACAGAGACAGGGAGTACGCTCTCAAGGTGGGCTTTCACCAAACTCACAGGGACAGGGAGTACGCTCTCAAGGTGGGCCTTCACCAAACTCACAGGGACAGCGAGTACGCTCTCAAGGTAGGCCTTCACCAAACTCACAGAGACAGGGAGTACGCTCTCAAGGTGGGCCTTCACCAAACTCACAGGGACAGGGAGTACGCTCTCAAGGTGGGCCTTCACCAAACTCACAGGGCCAGGGAGTACGCTCTCAAGATGGGCCTTCACCAAACTCACAGGGACAGGAAGTATGCTCTCAAGGTGGGCCTTCACCAAACTCACAGAGACAGGGAGTACGCTCTCAAGGTTGGCCTTCACCAAACTCACAGGGACAGGGAGTACGCTCTCAAGGTGGGCCTTCATCAAACTCACAGGGACAGGGAGTACGCTCTCAAGGTGGGCCTTCACCAAACTCACAGAGGCAGGGAGTACGCTCTCAAGGTGGACCTTCACCAAACTCACAGGGACAGGGAGTACGCTCTCAAGGTGGGCCTTCACCAAACTCACAGGGACAGGGAGTACGCTCTCAAGGTGGGCCTTCACCAAACTCACAGAGGCAGGGAGTACGCTCTCAAGGTGGACCTTCACCAAACTCACAGGGACAGGGAGTACGCTCTCAAGGTGGGCCTTCACCAAACAAACAGGGACAGGGAGTACGCTCTCAAGGTGGGCCTTCACCAAACTTACAGAGACAGGGAGTACGCTCTCAAGGTGGGCCTTCACCAAACTCACAGGGACAGGGAGTACGCTCTCAAGGTGGGCCTTCACCAAACTCACAGAGACAGGGAGTACGCTCTCAAGGTGGGCCTTCACCAAACTCACAGGGACAGGGAGTACGCTCTCAAGGTGGGCCTTCACCAAACTCACAGAGACAGGGAGTACGCTCTCAAGGTGGGCCTTCATCAAACTCACAGGGACAGGAAGTACGCTCTCAAGGTGGGCCTTCACCAAACTCACAGGGACAGGGAGTACGCTCTCAAGGTGGGCCTTCACCAAACTCACAGGGACAGGGAGTACGCTCTCAAGGTAGCTCTTCACCAAACTCACAGAGGCAGGGAGTACGCTCTCAAGGTGGGCCTTCACCAAACTCACAGGGACAGGGAGTACGCTCTCAAGGTGGGCCTTCACCAAACTCACAGAGACAGGGATTACGCTCTCAAGGTGGGCCTTCACCAAACTCACAGAGACAGGGAGTACGCTCTCAAGGTGGGCCTTCACCAAACTCACAGGAACAGCGAGTACGCTCTCAAGGTGGGCCTTTACCAAACTCACAGGGACAGGGAGTACGCTCTCAAGGTTGGCCTTCACCAAACTCACAGAGGCAGGGAGTACGCTCTCAAGGTGGGCCTTCACCAAACTCACAGGGACAGGAAGTACGCTCTCAAGGTGGGCCTTCACCAAACTCACAGAGACAGGGAGTACGCTCTCAAGGTGGGCCTTCACCAAACTTACAGGGACAGGGAGTACGCTCTCAAGGTGGGCCTTCACCAAACTCACAGAGACAGGGAGTACGCTCTCAAGGTGGGCCTTCACCAAACTCACAGGGACAGAAAGTACGCTCTCAAGGTGGGCCTTCACCAAACTCACAGAGACAGGGAGTATGCTCTCAAGGTGGGCCTTCACCAAACTCACAGGGACAGGAAGTACGCTCTCAAGGTGGGCCTTCACCAAACTCACAGGGACATGGAGAATGCTCTCAAGGTGGGCCTTCACCAAACTCACAGGGACAGGGAGTACGCTCTCAACGTGGGCCATCACCAAACTCACAGGGACAGGGAGTACGCTCTCAAGGTGGGCCTTCACCAAACTCACAGGGACAGGGAGTACGCTCTCAAGGTGGGCCTTCACCAAACTCACAGGGACAGGGAGTACGCTCTCAAGGTGGGCCTTCACCAAACTCACAGGGACAGGGAGTAGGCTCTCAAGGTGGGCCATCACCAAACTCCCAGGGACAGGGAGTACGCTCTCAAGGTGGGCCTTCACCAAACTCACAGAGACAGGGAGTACGCTCTCAAGGTGGGCCTTCACCAAACTCACAGGGACAGGGAGTACGCTCTCAAGGTGGGCCTTCACCACACTCACAGGGACAGGGAGTACGCTCTCAAGGTGGGCCTTCACCAAACTCACAGGGACAGGGAGTACGCTCTCAACGTGGGCCTTCACCAAACTCACAGAGACAGGGAGTACGCTCTCAAGGTGGCCCTTCACCAAACTCACAGGGACAGGGAGTACGCTCTCAAGGTGGGCCTTCACCAAACTCACAGGGACAGGGAGTACGCTCTCAAGGTGGGCCTTCACCAAACTTACAGGGACAGGGAGTACGCTCTCAAGGTGGGCCTTCACAAAACTCACAGGGACAGGGAGTACGCTCTCAAGGTGGGCCTTCACCAAACTTACAGGGACAGGGAATACGCTCTCAAGGTGGGCCTTCACCAAACTCACAGGGACAGGCAGTACGCTCTCAAGGTGGGCCTTCACCAATCTCACAGGGACAGGGAGTACGCTCTCAAGGTGGGCCTTCACCAAACTTACAGGGACAGGGAGTACGCTCTCAAGGTGGGCCTTCACCAAACTCACAGCAACAGGGAGTACGCTCTCAAGGTGGGCCATCACCAAACTCACAGGGACAGGGAGTACGCTCTCAAGGTGGCCCTTCACCAAACTTACAGGGACAGGGAGTACGCTCTCAAGGTGGGCCTTCACCAAACTCACAGGGACAGGGAGTACGCTCTCAAGGTGGGCCTTCACCAAACTCACAGAGACAGGGAGTACGCTCTCAAGGTGGGCTTCACCAAACTCACAGGGCCAGGGAGTACGCTCTCAAGATGGGCCTTCACCAAACTCACAGGGACAGGGAGTACGCTCTCAAGGTGGGCCTTCACCAAACTCACAGAGACAGGGAGTACGCTCTCACGGTGGGCCTTCACCAAACTCACAGGGACAGGGAGTACGCTCTCAAGGTGGGCCTTCACCAAACTCACAGAGACAGGGAGTACGCTCTCAAGGTGGGCCTTCACCAAACTCACAGGGACAGGGAGTACGCTCTCAAGGTGGGCCTTTACCAAACTCACAGGGACAGGGAGTACGCTCTCAAGGTGGGCGTTCGCCAAACTCACAGGGACAGGGAGTACGCTCTCAAGGTGGGCCTTCACCAAACTCACAGGGACAGGGAGTACGCTCTCAAGGTGGGCCTTCACCAAACTTACAGGGACAGGGAGTACGCTCTCAAGGTGGGCCTTCACCAAACTCACAGGGACAGGGAGTACGCTCTCAAGATGGGCCTTCACCAAACTCACAGAGACAGGGAGTACGCTCTCAAGGTGGGCTTCACCAAACTCACAGGGCCAGGGAGTACGCTCTCAAGATGGGCCTTCCCCAAACTCACAGGGACAGGGAGTACGCTCTCAAGGTGGGCCTTCACCAAACTCACAGAGACAGGGAGTACGCTCTCACGGTGGGCCTTCACCAAACTCACAGGGACAGGGAGTACGCTCTCAAGGTGGGCTTCACCAAACTCACAGGGCCAGGGAGTACGCTCTCAAGATGGGCCTTCCCCAAACTCACAGGGACAGGGAGTACGCTCTCAAGGTGGGCCTTCACCAAACTCACAGAGACAGGGAGTACGCTCTCAAGGTGGGCCTTCACCAAACTCACAGGGACAGGGAGTACGCTCTCAAGATGGGCCTTCACCAAACTCACAGAGACAGGGAGTACGCTCTCAAGGTGGGCCTTCACCAAACTCACAGGGACAGGGAGTACGCTCTCAAGGTGGGCCTTCACCAAACTCACAGGGACAGGGAGTACGCTCTCACGGTGGGCCTTCACCAAACTCACAGAGACAGGGAGTACGCTCTCAAGGTGGCCCTTCACCAAACTTACAGGGACAGGGAGTACGCTCTCAAGGTGGCCCTTCACCAAACTTACAGGGACAGGGAGTACGCTCTCAAGGTGGGCCTTCACCAAACTTACAGGGACAGGGAGTACGCTCTCAAGGTGGGCCTTCACCAAACTCACAGGGACAGGGAGTACGCTCTCAAGGTGGGCCATCACCAAACTCACAGGGACAGGGAGTACGCTCTCAAGGTGGCCCTTCACCAAACTTACAGGGACAGGGAGTACGCTCTCAAGGTGGGCCTTCACCAAACTCACAGAGACAGGGAGTACGCTCTCAAGGTGGGCCATCACCAAACTCACAGGGACAGGGAGTACGCTCTCAAGGTGGCCCTTCACCAAACTTACAGGGACAGGGAGTACGCTCTCAAGGTGGGCCTTCACCAAACTCACAGAGACAGTGAGTACGCTCTCAAGGTGGGCTTCACCAAACTCACAGGGCCAGGGAGTACGCTCTCAAGATGGGCCTTCACCAAACTCACAGGGACAGAGAGTACGCTCTCAAGGTGGGCCTTCACCAAACTCACAGAGACAGGGAGTACGCTCTCACGGTGGGCCTTCACCAAACTCACAGGGACAGGGAGTACGCTCTCAAGGTGGGCCTTCACCAAACTCACAGAGACAGGGAGTACGCTCTCAAGGTGGGCCTTCACCAAACTTACAGGGACAGGGAGTACGCTCTCAAGGTGGGCCTTTACCAAACTCACAGGGACAGGGAGTACGCTCTCAAGGTGGGCGTTCGCCAAACTCACAGGGACAGGGAGTACGCTCTCAAGGTGGGCCTTCACCAAACTCACAGGGACAGGGAGTACGCTCTCAAGGTGGGCCTTCACCAAACTTACAGGGACAGGGAGTACGCTCTCAAGGTGGGCCTTCACCAAACTCACAGGGACAGGGAGTACGCTCTCAAGATGGGCCTTCACCAAACTCACAGAGACAGGGAGTACGCTCTCAAGGTGGGCTTCACCAAACTCACAGGGCCAGGGAGTACGCTCTCAAGATGGGCCTTCCCCAAACTCACAGGGACAGGGAGTACGCTCTCAAGGTGGGCCTTCACCAAACTCACAGAGACAGGGAGTACGCTCTCACGGTGGGCCTTCACCAAACTCACAGGGACAGGGAGTACGCTCTCAAGGTGGGCTTCACCAAACTCACAGGGCCAGGGAGTACGCTCTCAAGATGGGCCTTCCCCAAACTCACAGGGACAGGGAGTACGCTCTCAAGGTGGGCCTTCACCAAACTCACAGAGACAGGGAGTACGCTCTCAAGGTGGGCCTTCACCAAACTCACAGGGACAGGGAGTACGCTCTCAAGATGGGCCTTCACCAAACTCACAGAGACAGGGAGTACGCTCTCAAGGTGGGCCTTCACCAAACTCACAGAGACAGGGAGTACGCTCTCAAGGTGGGCCTTCACCAAACTTACAGGGACAGGGAGTACGCTCTCAAGGTGGGCCTTTACCAAACTCACAGGGACAGGGAGTACGCTCTCAAGGTGGGCGTTCGCCAAACTCACAGGGACAGGGAGTACGCTCTCAAGGTGGGCCTTCACCAAACTCACAGGGACAGGGAGTACGCTCTCAAGGTGGGCCTTCACCAAACTTACAGGGACAGGGAGTACGCTCTCAAGGTGGGCCTTCACCAAACTCACAGGGACAGGGAGTACGCTCTCAAGATGGGCCTTCACCAAACTCACAGAGACAGGGAGTACGCTCTCAAGGTGGGCTTCACCAAACTCACAGGGCCAGGGAGTACGCTCTCAAGATGGGCCTTCCCCAAACTCACAGGGACAGGGAGTACGCTCTCAAGGTGGGCCTTCACCAAACTCACAGAGACAGGGAGTACGCTCTCACGGTGGGCCTTCACCAAACTCACAGGGACAGGGAGTACGCTCTCAAGGTGGGCTTCACCAAACTCACAGGGCCAGGGAGTACGCTCTCAAGATGGGCCTTCCCCAAACTCACAGGGACAGGGAGTACGCTCTCAAGGTGGGCCTTCACCAAACTCACAGAGACAGGGAGTACGCTCTCAAGGTGGGCCTTCACCAAACTCACAGGGACAGGGAGTACGCTCTCAAGATGGGCCTTCACCAAACTCACAGAGACAGGGAGTACGCTCTCAAGGTGGGCCTTCACCAAACTCACAGGGACAGGGAGTACGCTCTCACGGTGGGCCTTCACCAAACTCACAGGGACAGGGAGTACGCTCTCAAGGTGGGCCTTCACCAAACTCACAGGGACAGGGAGTACGCTCTCACGGTGGGCCTTCACCAAACTCACAGGGACAGGGAGTACGCTCTCACGGTGGGCCTTCACCAAACTCACAGGGACAGGGAGTACGCTCTCAAGGTGGCCCTTCACCAAACTTACAGGACAGGGAGTACGCTCTCAAGGTGGGCCTTCACCAAACTCACAGAGACAGGGAGTACGCTCTCAAGGTGGGCCTTCACCAAACTCACAGGGACAGGGAGTACGCTCTCACGGTGGGCCTTCACCAGACTCACAGAGACAGGGAGTACGCTCTCAAGGTGGGCTTCACCAAACTCACAGAGACAGGGAGTACGCTCTCAAGGTGGCCCTTCACCAAACTTACAGGGACAGGGAGTACGCTCTCACGGTGGGCCTTCACCAAACTCACAGAGACAGGGAGTACGCTCTCAAGGTGGCCCTTCACCAAACTTACAGGGACAGGGAGTACGCTCTCAAGGTGGGCCTTCACCAAACTTACAGGGACAGGGAGTACGCTCTCAAGGTGGGCCTTCACCAAACTCACAGGGACAGGGAGTACGCTCTCAAGGTGGGCCATCACCAAACTCACAGGGACAGGGAGTACGCTCTCAAGGTGGCCCTTCACCAAACTTACAGGGACAGGGAGTACGCTCTCAAGGTGGGCCTTCACCAAACTCACAGAGACAGGGAGTACGCTCTCAAGGTGGGCCATCACCAAACTCACAGGGACAGGGAGTACGCTCTCAAGGTGGCCCTTCACCAAACTTACAGGGACAGGGAGTACGCTCTCAAGGTGGGCCTTCACCAAACTCACAGAGACAGGGAGTACGCTCTCAAGGTGGGCCTTCACCAAACTCACAGAGACAGGGAGTACGCTCTCAAGGTGGGCCTTCACCAAACTCACAGGGACAGGGAGTACGCTCTCACGGTGGGCCTTCACCAAACTCACAGAGACAGGGAGTACGCTCTCAAGGTGGGCTTCACCAAACTCACAGAGACAGGGAGTACGCTCTCAAGGTGGCCCTTCACCAAACTTACAGGGACAGGGAGTACGCTCTCACGGTGGGCCTTCACCAAACTCACAGAGACAGGGAGTACGCTCTCAAGGTGGCCCTTCACCAAACTTACAGGGACAGGGAGTACGCTCTCAAGGTGGGCCTTTACCAAACTCACAGAGACAGGGAGTACGCTCTCACGGTGGGCCTTCACCAAACTCACAGGGACAGGGAGTACACTCTCAAGGTGGGCCTTCACCAAACTCACAGAGACAGGGAGTAGGCTCTCAAGGTGGGCCTTCACCAACCTCACAGGGACAGGGAGTACGCTCTCAAGGTGGGCCTTCACCAAACTCACAGGGACAGGGAGTACACTCTCAAGGTGGGCCTTCACCAAACTCCCAGGGACAGGGAGTTCGCTCTCAAGGTGGGCCTTCACCAAACTCACAGGGCCAGGGAGTACGCTCTCAAGATGGGCCTTCACCAAACTCACAGGGACAGGGAGTACGCTCTCAAGGTGGGCCTTCACCAAACTCACAGAGACAGGGAGTACGCTCTCAAGGTGGGCTTTCACCAAACTCACAGGGACAGGGAGTACGCTCTCAAGGTGGGCCTTCACCAAACTCACAGGGACAGCGAGTACGCTCTCAAGGTAGGCCTTCACCAAACTCACAGAGACAGGGAGTACGCTCTCAAGGTGGGCCTTCACCAAACTCACAGGGACAGGGAGTACGCTCTCAAGGTGGGCCTTCACAAAACTTACAGGGACAGGGAGTACGCTCTCACGGTGGGCCTTCACCAAACTCACAGAGACAGGGAGTACGCTCTCAAGGTGGCCCTTCACCAAACTTACAGGGACAGGGAGTACGCTCTCAAGGTGGGCCTTTACCAAACTCACAGAGACAGGGAGTACGCTCTCAAGGTGGGCCTTTACCAAACTCACAGAGACAGGGAGTACGCTCTCAAGGTGGCCCTTCACCAAACTCACAGGGACAGGGAGTACACTCTCAAGGTGGGCCTTCACCAAACTCACAGAGACAGGGAGTAGGCTCTCAAGGTGGGCCTTCACCAACCTCACAGGGACAGGGAGTACGCTCTCAAGGTGGGCCTTCACCAAACTCACAGGGACAGGGAGTACACTCTCAAGGTGGGCCTTCACCAAACTCCCAGGGACAGGGAGTTCGCTCTCAAGGTGGGCCTTCACCAAACTCACAGGGCCAGGGAGTACGCTCTCAAGATGGGCCTTCACCAAACTCACAGGGACAGGGAGTACGCTCTCAAGGTGGGCCTTCACCAAACTCACAGAGACAGGGAGTACGCTCTCAAGGTGGGCTTTCACCAAACTCACAGGGACAGGGAGTACGCTCTCAAGGTGGGCCTTCACCAAACTCACAGGGACAGCGAGTACGCTCTCAAGGTAGGCCTTCACCAAACTCACAGAGACAGGGAGTACGCTCTCAAGGTGGGCCTTCACCAAACTCACAGGGACAGGGAGTACGCTCTCAAGGTGGGCCTTCACAAAACTCACAGGGCCAGGGAGTACGCTCTCAAGATGGGCCTTCACCAAACTCACAGGGACAGGAAGTATGCTCTCAAGGTGGGCCTTCACCAAACTCACAGAGACAGGGAGTACGCTCTCAAGGTTGGCCTTCACCAAACTCACAGGGACAGGGAGTACGCTCTCAAGGTGGGCCTTCATCAAACTCACAGGGACAGGGAGTACGCTCTCAAGGTGGGCCTTCACCAAACTCACAGAGGCAGGGAGTACGCTCTCAAGGTGGACCTTCACCAAACTCACAGGGACAGGGAGTACGCTCTCAAGGTGGGCCTTCACCAAACTCACAGGGACAGGGAGTACGCTCTCAAGGTGGGCCTTCACCAAACTCACAGAGGCAGGGAGTACGCTCTCAAGGTGGACCTTCACCAAACTCACAGGGACAGGGAGTACGCTCTCAAGGTGGGCCTTCACCAAACAAACAGGGACAGGGAGTACGCTCTCAAGGTGGGCCTTCACCAAACTTACAGAGACAGGGAGTACGCTCTCAAGGTGGGCCTTCACCAAACTCACAGGGACAGGGAGTACGCTCTCAAGGTGGGCCTTCACCAAACTCACAGAGACAGGGAGTACGCTCTCAAGGTGGGCCTTCACCAAACTCACAGGGACAGGGAGTACGCTCTCAAGGTGGGCCTTCACCAAACTCACAGAGACAGGGAGTACGCTCTCAAGGTGGGCCTTCATCAAACTCACAGGGACAGGAAGTACGCTCTCAAGGTGGGCCTTCACCAAACTCACAGGGACAGGGAGTACGCTCTCAAGGTGGGCCTTCACCAAACTCACAGGGACAGGGAGTACGCTCTCAAGGTAGCTCTTCACCAAACTCACAGAGACAGGGAGTACGCTCTCAAGGTGGGCCTTCACCAAACTCACAGAGACAGGGATTACGCTCTCAAGGTGGGCCTTCACCAAACTCACAGAGACAGGGAGTACGCTCTCAAGGTGGGCCTTCACCAAACTCACAGGAACAGCGAGTACGCTCTCAAGGTGGGCCTTTACCAAACTCACAGGGACAGGGAGTACGCTCTCAAGGTTGGCCTTCACCAAACTCACAGAGGCAGGGAGTACGCTCTCAAGGTGGGCCTTCACCAAACTCACAGGGACAGGAAGTACGCTCTCAAGGTGGGCCTTCACCAAACTCACAGAGACAGGGAGTACGCTCTCAAGGTGGGCCTTCACCAAACTTACAGGGACAGGGAGTACGCTCTCAAGGTGGGCCTTCACCAAACTCACAGAGACAGGGAGTACGCTCTCAAGGTGGGCCTTCACCAAACTCACAGGGACAGGAAGTACGCTCTCAAGGTGGGCCTTCACCAAACTCACAGAGACAGGGAGTATGCTCTCAAGGTGGGCCTTCACCAAACTCACAGGGACAGGAAGTACGCTCTCAAGGTGGGCCTTCACCAAACTCACAGGGACATGGAGAATGCTCTCAAGGTGGGCCTTCACCAAACTCACAGGGACAGGGAGTACGCTCTCAACGTGGGCCATCACCAAACTCACAGGGACAGGGAGTACGCTCTCAAGGTGGGCCTTCACCAAACTCACAGGGACAGGGAGTACGCTCTCAAGGTGGGCCTTCACCAAACTCACAGGGACAGGGAGTACGCTCTCAAGGTGGGCCTTCACCAAACTCACAGGGACAGGGAGTACGCTCTCAAGGTGGGCCATCACCAAACTCCCAGGGACAGGGAGTACGCTCTCAAGGTGGGCCTTCACCAAACTCACAGAGACAGGGAGTACGCTCTCAAGGTGGGCCTTCACCAAACTCACAGGGACAGGGAGTACGCTCTCAAGGTGGGCCTTCACCACACTCACAGGGACAGGGAGTACGCTCTCAAGGTGGGCCTTCACCAAACTCACAGGGACAGGGAGTACGCTCTCAACGTGGGCCTTCACCAAACTCACAGAGACAGGGAGTACGCTCTCAAGGTGGCCCTTCACCAAACTCACAGGGACAGGGAGTACGCTCTCAAGGTGGGCCTTCACCAAACTCACAGGGACAGGGAGTACGCTCTCAAGGTGGGCCTTCACCAAACTTACAGGGACAGGGAGTACGCTCTCAAGGTGGGCCTTCACAAAACTCACAGGGACAGGGAGTACGCTCTCAAGGTGGGCCTTCACCAAACTTACAGGGACAGGGAATACGCTCTCAAGGTGGGCCTTCACCAAACTCACAGGGACAGGGAGTACGCTCTCAAGGTGGGCCTTCACCAAACTCACAGGGACAGGGAGTACGCTCTCAAGGTGGGCCTTCACCAAACTTACAGGGACAGGGAGTACGCTCTCAAGGTGGGCCTTCACCAAACTCACAGGGACAGGGAGTACGCTCTCAAGGTGGGCCATCACCAAACTCACAGGGACAGGGAGTACGCTCTCAAGGTGGCCCTTCACCAAACTTACAGGGACAGGGAGTACGCTCTCAAGGTGGGCCTTCACCAAACTCACAGGGACAGGGAGTACGCTCTCAAGGTGGGCCTTCACCAAACTCACAGAGACAGGGAGTACGCTCTCAAGGTGGGCTTCACCAAACTCACAGGGCCAGGGAGTACGCTCTCAAGATGGGCCTTCACCAAACTCACAGGGACAGGCAGTACGCTCTCAAGGTGGGCCTTCACCAAACTCACAGAGACAGGGAGTACGCTCTCACGGTGGGCCTTCACCAAACTCACAGGGACAGGGAGTACGCTCTCAAGGTGGGCCTTCACCAAACTCACAGAGACAGGGAGTACGCTCTCAAGGTGGGCCTTCACCAAACTCACAGGGACAGGGAGTACGCTCTCAAGGTGGGCCTTTACCAAACTCACAGGGACAGGGAGTACGCTCTCAAGGTGGGCGTTCGCCAAACTCACAGGGACAGGGAGTACGCTCTCAAGGTGGGCCTTCACCAAACTCACAGGGACAGGGAGTACGCTCTCAAGGTGGGCCTTCACCAAACTTACAGGGACAGGGAGTACGCTCTCAAGGTGGGCCTTCACCAAACTCACAGGGACAGGGAGTACGCTCTCAAGATGGGCCTTCACCAAACTCACAGGGCCAGGGAGTACGCTCTCAAGATGGGCCTTCCCCAAACTCACAGGGACAGGGAGTACGCTCTCAAGGTGGGCCTTCACCAAACTCACAGAGACAGGGAGTACGCTCTCACGGTGGGCCTTCACCAAACTCACAGGGACAGGGAGTACGCTCTCAAGGTGGGCTTCACCAAACTCACAGGGCCAGGGAGTACGCTCTCAAGATGGGCCTTCCCCAAACTCACAGGGACAGGGAGTACGCTCTCAAGGTGGGCCTTCACCAAACTCACAGAGACAGGGAGTACGCTCTCAAGGTGGGCCTTCACCAAACTCACAGGGACAGGGAGTACGCTCTCAAGATGGGCCTTCACCAAACTCACAGAGACAGGGAGTACGCTCTCAAGGTGGGCCTTCACCAAACTCACAGGGACAGGGAGTACGCTCTCACGGTGGGCCTTCACCAAACTCACAGGGACAGGGAGTACGCTCTCAAGGTGGGCCTTCACCAAACTCACAGGGACAGGGAGTACGCTCTCACGGTGGGCCTTCACCAAACTCACAGGGACAGGGAGTACGCTCTCACGGTGGGCCTTCACCAAACTCACAGGGACAGGGAGTACGCTCTCAAGGTGGCCCTTCACCAAACTTACAGGACAGGGAGTACGCTCTCAAGGTGGGCCTTCACCAAACTCACAGAGACAGGGAGTACGCTCTCAAGGTGGGCCTTCACCAAACTCACAGGGACAGGGAGTACGCTCTCACGGTGGGCCTTCACCAAACTCACAGAGACAGGGAGTACGCTCTCAAGGTGGGCTTCACCAAACTCACAGAGACAGGGAGTACGCTCTCAAGGTGGCCCTTCACCAAACTTACAGGGACAGGGAGTACGCTCTCACGGTGGGCCTTCACCAAACTCACAGAGACAGGGAGTACGCTCTCAAGGTGGCCCTTCACCAAACTTACAGGGACAGGGAGTACGCTCTCAAGGTGGGCCTTCACCAAACTTACAGGGACAGGGAGTACGCTCTCAAGGTGGGCCTTCACCAAACTTACAGAGACAGGGAGTACGCTCTCAAGGTGGGCCTTCACCAAACTCACAGGGACAGGGAGTACGCTCTCAAGGTGGGCCTTCACCAAACTCACAGAGACAGGGAGTACGCTCTCAAGGTGGGCCTTCACCAAACTCACAGGGACAGGGAGTACGCTCTCAAGGTGGGCCTTCACCAAACTCACAGAGACAGGGAGTACGCTCTCAAGGTGGGCCTTCATCAAACTCACAGGGACAGGAAGTACGCTCTCAAGGTGGGCCTTCACCAAACTCACAGGGACAGGGAGTACGCTCTCAAGGTGGGCCTTCACCAAACTCACAGGGACAGGGAGTACGCTCTCAAGGTAGCTCTTCACCAAACTCACAGAGGCAGGGAGTACGCTCTCAAGGTGGGCCTTCACCAAACTCACAGGGACAGGGAGTACGCTCTCAAGGTGGGCCTTCACCAAACTCACAGAGACAGGGATTACGCTCTCAAGGTGGGCCTTCACCAAACTCACAGAGACAGGGAGTACGCTCTCAAGGTGGGCCTTCACCAAACTCACAGGAACAGCGAGTACGCTCTCAAGGTGGGCCTTTACCAAACTCACAGGGACAGGGAGTACGCTCTCAAGGTTGGCCTTCACCAAACTCACAGAGGCAGGGAGTACGCTCTCAAGGTGGGCCTTCACCAAACTCACAGGGACAGGAAGTACGCTCTCAAGGTGGGCCTTCACCAAACTCACAGAGACAGGGAGTACGCTCTCAAGGTGGGCCTTCACCAAACTTACAGGGACAGGGAGTACGCTCTCAAGGTGGGCCTTCACCAAACTCACAGAGACAGGGAGTACGCTCTCAAGGTGGGCCTTCACCAAACTCACAGGGACAGAAAGTACGCTCTCAAGGTGGGCCTTCACCAAACTCACAGAGACAGGGAGTATGCTCTCAAGGTGGGCCTTCACCAAACTCACAGGGACAGGAAGTACGCTCTCAAGGTGGGCCTTCACCAAACTCACAGGGACATGGAGAATGCTCTCAAGGTGGGCCTTCACCAAACTCACAGGGACAGGGAGTACGCTCTCAACGTGGGCCATCACCAAACTCACAGGGACAGGGAGTACGCTCTCAAGGTGGGCCTTCACCAAACTCACAGGGACAGGGAGTACGCTCTCAAGGTGGGCCTTCACCAAACTCACAGGGACAGGGAGTACGCTCTCAAGGTGGGCCTTCACCAAACTCACAGGGACAGGGAGTAGGCTCTCAAGGTGGGCCATCACCAAACTCCCAGGGACAGGGAGTACGCTCTCAAGGTGGGCCTTCACCAAACTCACAGAGACAGGGAGTACGCTCTCAAGGTGGGCCTTCACCAAACTCACAGGGACAGGGAGTACGCTCTCAAGGTGGGCCTTCACCACACTCACAGGGACAGGGAGTACGCTCTCAAGGTGGGCCTTCACCAAACTCACAGGGACAGGGAGTACGCTCTCAACGTGGGCCTTCACCAAACTCACAGAGACAGGGAGTACGCTCTCAAGGTGGCCCTTCACCAAACTCACAGAGACAGGGAGTACGCTCTCAAGGTGGGCCTTCACCAAACTCACAGGGACAGGGAGTACGCTCTCAAGGTGGGCCTTCACCAAACTTACAGGGACAGGGAGTACGCTCTCAAGGTGGGCCTTCACAAAACTCACAGGGACAGGGAGTACGCTCTCAAGGTGGGCCTTCACCAAACATACAGGGACAGGGAATACGCTCTCAAGGTGGGCCTTCACCAAACTCACAGGGACAGGCAGTACGCTCTCAAGGTGGGCCTTCACCAAACTCACAGGGACAGGGAGTACGCTCTCAAGGTGGGCCTTCACCAAACTTACAGGGACAGGGAGTACGCTCTCAAGGTGGGCCTTCACCAAACTCACAGCAACAGGGAGTACGCTCTCAAGGTGGGCCATCACCAAACTCACAGGGACAGGGAGTACGCTCTCAAGGTGGCCCTTCACCAAACTTACAGGGACAGGGAGTACGCTCTCAAGGTGGGCCTTCACCAAACTCACAGGGACAGGGAGTACGCTCTCAAGGTGGGCCTTCACCAAACTCACAGAGACAGGGAGTACGCTCTCAAGGTGGGCTTCACCAAACTCACAGGGCCAGGGAGTACGCTCTCAAGATGGGCCTTCACCAAACTCACAGGGACAGGGAGTACGCTCTCAAGGTGGGCCTTCACCAAACTCACAGAGACAGGGAGTACGCTCTCACGGTGGGCCTTCACCAAACTCACAGGGACAGGGAGTACGCTCTCAAGGTGGGCCTTCACCAAACTCACAGAGACAGGGAGTACGCTCTCAAGGTGGGCCTTCACCAAACTCACAGGGACAGGGAGTACGCTCTCAAGGTGGGCCTTTACCAAACTCACAGGGACAGGGAGTACGCTCTCAAGGTGGGCGTTCGCCAAACTCACAGGGACAGGGAGTACGCTCTCAAGGTGGGCCTTCACCAAACTCACAGGGACAGGGAGTACGCTCTCAAGGTGGGCCTTCACCAAACTTACAGGGACAGGGAGTACGCTCTCAAGGTGGGCCTTCACCAAACTCACAGGGACAGGGAGTACGCTCTCAAGATGGGCCTTCACCAAACTCACAGAGACAGGGAGTACGCTCTCAAGGTGGGCTTCACCAAACTCACAGGGCCAGGGAGTACGCTCTCAAGATGGGCCTTCCCCAAACTCACAGGGACAGGGAGTACGCTCTCAAGGTGGGCCTTCACCAAACTCACAGAGACAGGGAGTACGCTCTCACGGTGGGCCTTCACCAAACTCACAGGGACAGGGAGTACGCTCTCAAGGTGGGCTTCACCAAACTCACAGGGCCAGGGAGTACGCTCTCAAGATGGGCCTTCCCCAAACTCACAGGGACAGGGAGTACGCTCTCAAGGTGGGCCTTCACCAAACTCACAGAGACAGGGAGTACGCTCTCAAGGTGGGCCTTCACCAAACTCACAGGGACAGGGAGTACGCTCTCAAGATGGGCCTTCACCAAACTCACAGAGACAGGGAGTACGCTCTCAAGGTGGGCCTTCACCAAACTCACAGGGACAGGGAGTACGCTCTCAAGGTGGGCCTTCACCAAACTCACAGGGACAGGGAGTACGCTCTCACGGTGGGCCTTCACCAAACTCACAGAGACAGGGAGTACGCTCTCAAGGTGGCCCTTCACCAAACTTACAGGGACAGGGAGTACGCTCTCAAGGTGGCCCTTCACCAAACTTACAGGGACAGGGAGTACGCTCTCAAGGTGGGCCTTCACCAAACTTACAGGGACAGGGAGTACGCTCTCAAGGTGGGCCTTCACCAAACTCACAGGGACAGGGAGTACGCTCTCAAGGTGGGCCATCACCAAACTCACAGGGACAGGGAGTACGCTCTCAAGGTGGCCCTTCACCAAACTTACAGGGACAGGGAGTACGCTCTCAAGGTGGGCCTTCACCAAACTCACAGAGACAGGGAGTACGCTCTCAAGGTGGGCCATCACCAAACTCACAGGGACAGGGAGTACGCTCTCAAGGTGGCCCTTCACCAAACTTACAGGGACAGGGAGTACGCTCTCAAGGTGGGCCTTCACCAAACTCACAGAGACAGTGAGTACGCTCTCAAGGTGGGCTTCACCAAACTCACAGGGCCAGGGAGTACGCTCTCAAGATGGGCCTTCACCAAACTCACAGGGACAGGGAGTACGCTCTCAAGGTGGGCCTTCACCAAACTCACAGAGACAGGGAGTACGCTCTCACGGTGGGCCTTCACCAAACTCACAGGGACAGGGAGTACGCTCTCAAGGTGGGCCTTCACCAAACTCACAGAGACAGGGAGTACGCTCTCAAGGTGGGCCTTCACCAAACTTACAGGGACAGGGAGTACGCTCTCAAGGTGGGCCTTTACCAAACTCACAGGGACAGGGAGTACGCTCTCAAGGTGGGCGTTCGCCAAACTCACAGGGACAGGGAGTACGCTCTCAAGGTGGGCCTTCACCAAACTCACAGGGACAGGGAGTACGCTCTCAAGGTGGGCCTTCACCAAACTTACAGGGACAGGGAGTACGCTCTCAAGGTGGGCCTTCACCAAACTCACAGGGACAGGGAGTACGCTCTCAAGATGGGCCTTCACCAAACTCACAGAGACAGGGAGTACGCTCTCAAGGTGGGCTTCACCAAACTCACAGGGCCAGGGAGTACGCTCTCAAGATGGGCCTTCCCCAAACTCACAGGGACAGGGAGTACGCTCTCAAGGTGGGCCTTCACCAAACTCACAGAGACAGGGAGTACGCTCTCACGGTGGGCCTTCACCAAACTCACAGGGACAGGGAGTACGCTCTCAAGGTGGGCTTCACCAAACTCACAGGGCCAGGGAGTACGCTCTCAAGATGGGCCTTCCCCAAACTCACAGGGACAGGGAGTACGCTCTCAAGGTGGGCCTTCACCAAACTCACAGAGACAGGGAGTACGCTCTCAAGGTGGGCCTTCACCAAACTCACAGGGACAGGGAGTACGCTCTCAAGATGGGCCTTCACCAAACTCACAGAGACAGGGAGTACGCTCTCAATGTGGGCCTTCACCAAACTCACAGGGACAGGGAGTACGCTCTCACGGTGGGCCTTCACCAAACTCACAGGGACAGGGAGTACGCTCTCAAGGTGGGCCTTCACCAAACTCACAGGGACAGGGAGTACGCTCTCACGGTGGGCCTTCACCAAACTCACAGGGACAGGGAGTACGCTCTCACGGTGGGCCTTCACCAAACTCACAGGGACAGGGAGTACGCTCTCAAGGTGGCCCTTCACCAAACTTACAGGACAGGGAGTACGCTCTCAAGGTGGGCCTTCACCAAACTCACAGAGACAGGGAGTACGCTCTCAAGGTGGGCCTTCACCAAACTCACAGGGACAGGGAGTACGCTCTCACGGTGGGCCTTCACCAGACTCACAGAGACAGGGAGTACGCTCTCAAGGTGGGCTTCACCAAACTCACAGAGACAGGGAGTACGCTCTCAAGGTGGCCCTTCACCAAACTTACAGGGACAGGGAGTACGCTCTCACGGTGGGCCTTCACCAAACTCACAGAGACAGGGAGTACGCTCTCAAGGTGGCCCTTCACCAAACTTACAGGGACAGGGAGTACGCTCTCAAGGTGGGCCTTCACCAAACTTACAGGGACAGGGAGTACGCTCTCAAGGTGGGCCTTCACCAAACTCACAGGGACAGGGAGTACGCTCTCAAGGTGGGCCATCACCAAACTCACAGGGACAGGGAGTACGCTCTCAAGGTGGCCCTTCACCAAACTTACAGGGACAGGGAGTACGCTCTCAAGGTGGGCCTTCACCAAACTCACAGAGACAGGGAGTACGCTCTCAAGGTGGGCCATCACCAAACTCACAGGGACAGGGAGTACGCTCTCAAGGTGGCCCTTCACCAAACTTACAGGGACAGGGAGTACGCTCTCAAGGTGGGCCTTCACCAAACTCACAGAGACAGGGAGTACGCTCTCAAGGTGGGCCTTCACCAAACTCACAGAGACAGGGAGTACGCTCTCAAGGTGGGCCTTCACCAAACTCACAGGGACAGGGAGTACGCTCTCACGGTGGGCCTTCACCAAACTCACAGAGACAGGGAGTACGCTCTCAAGGTGGGCTTCACCAAACTCACAGAGACAGGGAGTACGCTCTCAAGGTGGCCCTTCACCAAACTTACAGGGACAGGGAGTACGCTCTCACGGTGGGCCTTCACCAAACTCACAGAGACAGGGAGTACGCTCTCAAGGTGGCCCTTCACCAAACTTACAGGGACAGGGAGTACGCTCTCAAGGTGGGCCTTTACCAAACTCACAGAGACAGGGAGTACGCTCTCACGGTGGGCCTTCACCAAACTCACAGAGACAGGGAGTACGCTCTCAAGGTGGGCCTTCACCAAACTCACAGGGACAGGGAGTACACTCTCAAGGTGGGCCTTCACCAAACTCACAGAGACAGGGAGTAGGCTCTCAAGGTGGGCCTTCACCAACCTCACAGGGACAGGGAGTACGCTCTCAAGGTGGGCCTTCACCAAACTCACAGGGACAGGGAGTACACTCTCAAGGTGGGCCTTCACCAAACTCCCAGGGACAGGGAGTTCGCTCTCAAGGTGGGCCTTCACCAAACTCACAGGGCCAGGGAGTACGCTCTCAAGATGGGCCTTCACCAAACTCACAGGGACAGGGAGTACGCTCTCAAGGTGGGCCTTCACCAAACTCACAGAGACAGGGAGTACGCTCTCAAGGTGGGCTTTCACCAAACTCACAGGGACAGGGAGTACGCTCTCAAGGTGGGCCTTCACCAAACTCACAGGGACAGCGAGTACGCTCTCAAGGTAGGCCTTCACCAAACTCACAGAGACAGGGAGTACGCTCTCAAGGTGGGCCTTCACCAAACTCACAGGGACAGGGAGTACGCTCTCAAGGTGGGCCTTCACAAAACTCACAGGGCCAGGGAGTACGCTCTCAAGATGGGCCTTCACCAAACTCACAGGGACAGGAAGTATGCTCTCAAGGTGGGCCTTCACCAAACTCACAGAGACAGGGAGTACGCTCTCAAGGTTGGCCTTCACCAAACTCACAGGGACAGGGAGTACGCTCTCAAGGTGGGCCTTCATCAAACTCACAGGGACAGGGAGTACGCTCTCAAGGTGGGCCTTCACCAAACTCACAGAGGCAGGGAGTACGCTCTCAAGGTGGACCTTCACCAAACTCACAGGGACAGGGAGTACGCTCTCAAGGTGGGCCTTCACCAAACTCACAGGGACAGGGAGTACGCTCTCAAGGTGGGCCTTCACCAAACTCACAGAGGCAGGGAGTACGCTCTCAAGGTGGACCTTCACCAAACTCACAGGGACAGGGAGTACGCTCTCAAGGTGGGCCTTCACCAAACAAACAGGGACAGGGAGTACGCTCTCAAGGTGGGCCTTCACCAAACTTACAGAGACAGGGAGTACGCTCTCAAGGTGGGCCTTCACCAAACTCACAGGGACAGGGAGTACGCTCTCAAGGTGGGCCTTCACCAAACTCACAGAGACAGGGAGTACGCTCTCAAGGTGGGCCTTCACCAAACTCACAGGGACAGGGAGTACGCTCTCAAGGTGGGCCTTCACCAAACTCACAGAGACAGGGAGTACGCTCTCAAGGTGGGCCTTCATCAAACTCACAGGGACAGGAAGTACGCTCTCAAGGTGGGCCTTCACCAAACTCACAGGGACAGGGAGTACGCTCTCAAGGTGGGCCTTCACCAAACTCACAGGGACAGGGAGTACGCTCTCAAGGTAGCTCTTCACCAAACTCACAGAGGCAGGGAGTACGCTCTCAAGGTGGGCCTTCACCAAACTCACAGAGACAGGGAGTACGCTCTCAAGGTGGGCCTTCACCAAACTCACAGAGACAGGGATTACGCTCTCAAGGTGGGCCTTCACCAAACTCACAGAGACAGGGAGTACGCTCTCAAGGTGGGCCTTCACCAAACTCACAGGAACAGCGAGTACGCTCTCAAGGTGGGCCTTTACCAAACTCACAGGGACAGGGAGTACGCTCTCAAGGTTGGCCTTCACCAAACTCACAGAGGCAGGGAGTACGCTCTCAAGGTGGGCCTTCACCAAACTCACAGGGACAGGAAGTACGCTCTCAAGGTGGGCCTTCACCAAACTCACAGAGACAGGGAGTACGCTCTCAAGGTGGGCCTTCACCAAACTTACAGGGACAGGGAGTACGCTCTCAAGGTGGGCCTTCACCAAACTCACAGAGACAGGGAGTACGCTCTCAAGGTGGGCCTTCACCAAACTCACAGGGACAGGAAGTACGCTCTCAAGGTGGGCCTTCACCAAACTCACAGAGACAGGGAGTATGCTCTCAAGGTGGGCCTTCACCAAACTCACAGGGACAGGAAGTACGCTCTCAAGGTGGGCCTTCACCAAACTCACAGGGACATGGAGAATGCTCTCAAGGTGGGCCTTCACCAAACTCACAGGGACAGGGAGTACGCTCTCAACGTGGGCCATCACCAAACTCACAGGGACAGGGAGTACGCTCTCAAGGTGGGCCTTCACCAAACTCACAGGGACAGGGAGTACGCTCTCAAGGTGGGCCTTCACCAAACTCACAGGGACAGGGAGTACGCTCTCAAGGTGGGCCTTCACCAAACTCACAGGGACAGGGAGTACGCTCTCAAGGTGGGCCATCACCAAACTCCCAGGGACAGGGAGTACGCTCTCAAGGTGGGCCTTCACCAAACTCACAGAGACAGGGAGTACGCTCTCAAGGTGGGCCTTCACCAAACTCACAGGGACAGGGAGTACGCTCTCAAGGTGGGCCTTCACCACACTCACAGGGACAGGGAGTACGCTCTCAAGGTGGGCCTTCACCAAACTCACAGGGACAGGGAGTACGCTCTCAACGTGGGCCTTCACCAAACTCACAGAGACAGGGAGTACGCTCTCAAGGTGGCCCTTCACCAAACTCACAGGGACAGGGAGTACGCTCTCAAGGTGGGCCTTCACCAAACTCACAGGGACAGGGAGTACGCTCTCAAGGTGGGCCTTCACCAAACTTACAGGGACAGGGAGTACGCTCTCAAGGTGGGCCTTCACAAAACTCACAGGGACAGGGAGTACGCTCTCAAGGTGGGCCTTCACCAAACTTACAGGGACAGGGAATACGCTCTCAAGGTGGGCCTTCACCAAACTCACAGGGACAGGGAGTACGCTCTCAAGGTGGGCCTTCACCAAACTCACAGGGACAGGGAGTACGCTCTCAAGGTGGGCCTTCACCAAACTTACAGGGACAGGGAGTACGCTCTCAAGGTGGGCCTTCACCAAACTCACAGGGACAGGGAGTACGCTCTCAAGGTGGGCCATCACCAAACTCACAGGGACAGGGAGTACGCTCTCAAGGTGGCCCTTCACCAAACTTACAGGGACAGGGAGTACGCTCTCAAGGTGGGCCTTCACCAAACTCACAGGGACAGGGAGTACGCTCTCAAGGTGGGCCTTCACCAAACTCACAGAGACAGGGAGTACGCTCTCAAGGTGGGCTTCACCAAACTCACAGGGCCAGGGAGTACGCTCTCAAGATGGGCCTTCACCAAACTCACAGGGACAGGGAGTACGCTCTCAAGGTGGGCCTTCACCAAACTCACAGAGACAGGGAGTACGCTCTCACGGTGGGCCTTCACCAAACTCACAGGGACAGGGAGTACGCTCTCAAGGTGGGCCTTCACCAAACTCACAGAGACAGGGAGTACGCTCTCAAGGTGGGCCTTCACCAAACTCACAGGGACAGGGAGTACGCTCTCAAGGTGGGCCTTTATCAAACTCACAGGGACAGGGAGTACGCTCTCAAGGTGGGCGTTCGCCAAACTCACAGGGACAGGGAGTACGCTCTCAAGGTGGGCCTTCACCAAACTCACAGGGACAGGGAGTACGCTCTCAAGGTGGGCCTTCACCAAACTTACAGGGACAGGGAGTACGCTCTCAAGGTGGGCCTTCACCAAACTCACAGGGACAGGGAGTACGCTCTCAAGATGGGCCTTCACCAAACTCACAGAGACAGGGAGTACGCTCTCAAGGTGGGCTTCACCAAACTCACAGGGCCAGGGAGTACGCTCTCAAGATGGGCCTTCCCCAAACTCACAGGGACAGGGAGTACGCTCTCAAGGTGGGCCTTCACCAAACTCACAGAGACAGGGAGTACGCTCTCACGGTGGGCCTTCACCAAACTCACAGGGACAGGGAGTACGCTCTCAAGGTGGGCTTCACCAAACTCACAGGGCCAGGGAGTACGCTCTCAAGATGGGCCTTCCCCAAACTCACAGGGACAGGGAGTACGCTCTCAAGGTGGGCCTTCACCAAACTCACAGAGACAGGGAGTACGCTCTCAAGGTGGGCCTTCACCAAACTCACAGGGACAGGGAGTACGCTCTCAAGATGGGCCTTCACCAAACTCACAGAGACAGGGAGTACGCTCTCAAGGTGGGCCTTCACCAAACTCACAGGGACAGGGAGTACGCTCTCACGGTGGGCCTTCACCAAACTCACAGGGACAGGGAGTACGCTCTCAAGGTGGGCCTTCACCAAACTCACAGGGACAGGGAGTACGCTCTCACGGTGGGCCTTCACCAAACTCACAGGGACAGGGAGTACGCTCTCACGGTGGGCCTTCACCAAACTCACAGGGACAGGGAGTACGCTCTCAAGGTGGCCCTTCACCAAACTTACAGGACAGGGAGTACGCTCTCAAGGTGGGCCTTCACCAAACTCACAGAGACAGGGAGTACGCTCTCAAGGTGGGCCTTCACCAAACTCACAGGGACAGGGAGTACGCTCTCACGGTGGGCCTTCACCAAACTCACAGAGACAGGGAGTACGCTCTCAAGGTGGGCTTCACCAAACTCACAGAGACAGGGAGTACGCTCTCAAGGTGGCCCTTCACCAAACTTACAGGGACAGGGAGTACGCTCTCACGGTGGGCCTTCACCAAACTCACAGAGACAGGGAGTACGCTCTCAAGGTGGCCCTTCACCAAACTTACAGGGACAGGGAGTACGCTCTCAAGGTGGGCCTTCACCAAACTTACAGGGACAGGGAGTACGCTCTCAAGGTGGGCCTTCACCAAACTCACAGGGACAGGGAGTACGCTCTCAAGGTGGGCCATCACCAAACTCACAGGGACAGGGAGTACGCTCTCAAGGTGGCCCTTCACCAAACTTACAGGGACAGGGAGTACGCTCTCAAGGTGGGCCTTCACCAAACTCACAGAGACAGGGAGTACGCTCTCAAGGTGGGCCATCACCAAACTCACAGGGACAGGGAGTACGCTCTCAAGGTGGCCCTTCACCAAACTTACAGGGACAGGGAGTACGCTCTCAAGGTGGGCCTTCACCAAACTCACAGAGACAGGGAGTACGCTCTCAAGGTGGGCCTTCACCAAACTCACAGAGACAGGGAGTACGCTCTCAAGGTGGGCCTTCACCAAACTCACAGGGACAGGGAGTACGCTCTCAAGGTGGGCCTTCACCAAACTCACAGAGACAGGGAGTACGCTCTCAAGGTGGGCTTCACCAAACTCACAGAGACAGGGAGTACGCTCTCAAGGTGGCCCTTCACCAAACTTACAGGGACAGGGAGTACGCTCTCACGGTGGGCCTTCACCAAACTCACAGAGACAGGGAGTACGCTCTCAAGGTGGCCCTTCACCAAACTTACAGGGACAGGGAGTACGCTCTCAAGGTGGGCCTTTACCAAACTCACAGAGACAGGGAGTACGCTCTCACGGTGGGCCTTCACCAAACTCACAGAGACAGGGAGTACGCTCTCAAGGTGGGCTTCACCAAACTCACAGAGACAGGGAGTACGCTCTCAAGGTGGCCCTTCACCAAACTTACAGGGACAGGGAGTACGCTCTCACGGTGGGCCTTCACCAAACTCACAGAGACAGGGAGTACGCTCTCAAGGTGGCCCTTCACCAAACTTACAGGGACAGGGAGTACGCTCAAGGTGGGCCTTCACCAAACTTACAGAGACAGGGAGTACGCTCTCAAGGTGGGCCTTCACCAAACTCACAGGGACAGGTAGTACGCTCTCAAGGTGGCCCTTCACCAAACTTACAGGGACAGGGAGTACGCTCTCAAGGTGGCCCTTCACCAAACTTACAGGGACAGGGAGTACGCTCTCAAGGTGGGCCTTCACCAAACTCACAGGGACAGGGAGTACGCTCTCACGGTGGGCCTTCACCAAACTCACAGAAACAGGGAGTACGCTCTCAAGGTGGGCCTTCACCAAACTCACAGAGACAGGGAGTACGCTCTCAAGGTGGGCCTTCACCAAACTCACAGGGACAGGGAGTACGCTCTCAAGGTGGGCTTCACCAAACTCACAGGGCCAGGGAGTACGCTCTCAAGATGGGCCTTCACCAAACTCACAGGGACAGGGAGTACGCTCTCAAGGTGGGCCTTCACCAAACTCACAGGGACAGGGAGTACGCTCTTACGGTGGGCCTTCACCAAACTCACAGAGACAGGGAGTACGCTCTCAAGGTGGGCTTCACCAAACTCACAGGGCCAGGGAGTACGCTCTCAAGATGGGCCTTCACCAAACTCACAGGGACAGGGAGTACGCTCTCAACGTGGGCCTTCACCAAACTCACAGAGACAGGGAGTACGCTCTCACGGTGGGCCTTCACCAAACTCACAGGGACAGGGAGTACGCTCTCAAGGTGGGCCTTCACCAAACTCACAGAGACAGGGAGTACGCTCTCAAGGTGGGCCTTCACCAAACTCACAGGGACAGGGAGTACGCTCTCAAGGTGGGCCTTTACCAAACTCACAGGGACAGGGAGTACGCTCTCAAGGTGGGCGTTCGCCAAACTCACAGGGACAGGTAGTACGCTCATAAGGTGGGCCTTCACCAACCTCACAGGGACAGGGAGTACGCTCTCAAGGTGGGCCATCACCAAACTTACAGGGACAGGGAGTACGCTCTCAAGGTGGGCCTTCACCAAACTCACAGGGACAGGGAGTACACTCTCAAGGTGGGCCTTCACCAAACTCACAGAGACAGGGAGTACGCTCTCAAGGTGGGCCTTCACCAACCTCACAGGGACAGGGAGTACGCTCTCAAGGTGGGCCTTCACCAAACTCACAGGGACAGGGAGTACACTCTCAAGGTGGGCCTTCACCAAACTCACAGGGACAGGGAGTACGCTCTCAAGGTGGGCCTTCACCAAACTCACAGGGCCAGGGACTACGCTCTCAAGATGGGCCTTCACCAAACTCACAGGGACAGGGAGTACGCTCTCAAGGTGGGCCTTCACCAAACACACAGAGACAGGGAGTACGCTCTCAAGGTGGGCTTTCACCAAACTCACAGGGACAGGGAGTACGCTCTCAAGGTGGGCCTTCACCAAACTCACAGGGACAGGGAGTACGCTCTCAAGGTAGGCCTTCACCAAACTCACAGAGACAGGGAGTACGCTCTCAAGGTGGGCCTTCACCAAACGCACAGGGACAGGGAGTACGCTCTCAAGGTGGGCCTTCACCAAACTCACAGGGCCAGGGAGTACGCTCTCAAGATGGGCCTTCACCAAACTCACAGGGACAGGAAGTATGCTCTCAAGGTGGGCCTTCACCAAACTCACAGAGAAAGGGAGTACGCTCTCAAGGTTGGCCTTCACCAAACTCACAGGGACAGGGAGTACGCTCTCAAGGTGGGCCTTCATCAAACTCACAGGGACAGGGAGTACGCTCTCAAGGTGGGCCTTCACCAAACTCACAGAGGCAGGGAGTACGCTCTCAAGGTGGACCTTCACGAAACTCACAGAGACAGGGAGTACGCTCTCAAGGTTGGCCTTCACCAAACTCACAGGGACAGGGAGTACGCTCTCAAGGTGGGCCTTCACCAAACTCACAGAGGCAGGGAGTACGCTCTCAAGGTGGACCTTCACCAAACTCACAGGGACAGGGAGTACGCTCTCAAGGTGGGCCTTCACCAAACAAACAGGGACAGGGAGTACGCTCTCAAGGTGGGCCTTCACCAAACTCACAGAGACAGGGAGTACGCTCTCAAGGTTGGCCTTCACCAAACTTACAGGGACAGGGAGTACGCTCTCAAGGTGGGCCTTTACCAAACTCACAGAGACAGGGAGTACGCTCTCACGGTGGGCCTTCACCAAACTCACAGAGACAGGGAGTACGCTCTCAAGGTGGGCTTCACCAAACTCACAGAGACAGGGAGTACGCTCTCAAGGTGGCCCTTCACCAAACTTACAGGGACAGGGAGTACGCTCTCACGGTGGGCCTTCACCAAACTCACAGAGACAGGGAGTACGCTCTCAAGGTGGCCCTTCACCAAACTTACAGGGACAGGGAGTACGCTCAAGGTGGGCCTTCACCAAACTTACAGAGACAGGGAGTACGCTCTCAAGGTGGGCCTTCACCAAACTCACAGGGACAGGTAGTACGCTCTCAAGGTGGCCCTTCACCAAACTTACAGGGACAGGGAGTACGCTCTCAAGGTGGCCCTTCACCAAACTTACAGGGACAGGGAGTACGCTCTCAAGGTGGGCCTTCACCAAACTCACAGGGACAGGGAGTACGCTCTCACGGTGGGCCTTCACCAAACTCACAGAGACAGGGAGTACGCTCTCAAGGTGGGCCTTCACCAAACTCACAGAGACAGGGAGTACGCTCTCAAGGTGGGCCTTCACCAAACTCACAGGGACAGGAAGTACGCTCTCAAGGTGGGCTTCACCAAACTCACAGGGCCAGGGAGTACGCTCTCAAGATGGGCCTTCACCAAACTCACAGGGACAGGGAGTACGCTCTCAAGGTGGGCCTTCACCAAACTCACAGGGACAGGGAGTACGCTCTCACGGTGGGCCTTCACCAAACTCACAGAGACAGGGAGTACGCTCTCAAGGTGGGCTTCACCAAACTCACAGGGCCAGGGAGTACGCTCTCAAGATGGGCCTTCACCAAACTCACAGGGACAGGGAGTACGCTCTCAAGGTGGGCCTTCACCAAACTCACAGAGACAGGGAGTACGCTCTCACGGTGGGCCTTCACCAAACTCACAGGGACAGGGAGTACGCTCTCAAGGTGGGCCTTCACCAAACTCACAGAGACAGGGAGTACGCTCTCAAGGTGGGCCTTCACCAAACTCACAGGGACAGGGAGTACGCTCTCAAGGTGGGCCTTTACCAAACTCACAGGGACAGGGAGTACGCTCTCAAGGTGGGCGTTCGCCAAACTCACAGGGACAGGTAGTACGCTCTCAAGGTGGGCCTTCACCAACCTCACAGGGACAGGGAGTACGCTCTCAAGGTGGGCCATCACCAAACTTACAGGGACAGGGAGTACGCTCTCAAGGTGGGCCTTCACCAAACTCACAGGGACAGGGAGTACACTCTCAAGGTGGGCCTTCACCAAACTCACAGAGACAGGGAGTACGCTCTCAAGGTGGGCCTTCACCAACCTCACAGGGACAGGGAGTACGCTCTCAAGGTGGGCCTTCACCAAACTCACAGGGACAGGGAGTACACTCTCAAGGTGGGCCTTCACCAAACTCCCAGGGACAGGGAGTACGCTCTCAAGGTTGGCCTTCACCAAACTCACAGGGCCAGGGACTACGCTCTCAAGATGGGCCTTCACCAAACTCACAGGGACAGGGAGTACGCTCTCAAGGTGGGCCTTCACCAAACTCACAGAGACAGGGAGTACGCTCTCAAAATTGGCCTTCACCAAACTCACAGGGACAGGGAGTACGCTCTCAAGGTGGGCCTTCATCAAACTCACAGGGACAGGGAGTACGCTCTCAAGGTGGGCCTTCACCAAACTCACAGAGGCAGGGAGTACGCTCTCAAGGTGGGCCTTCACCAAACTCACAGAGACAGGGAGTACGCTCTCACGGTGGGCCTTCACCAAACTCACAGGGACAGGGAGTACGCTCTCAAGGTGGGCCTTCACCAAACTCACAGAGACAGGGAGTACGCTCTCAAGGTGGGCCTTCACCAAACTCACAGGGACAGGGAGTACGCTCTCAAGGTGGGCCTTTACCAAACTCACAGGGACAGGGAGTACGCTCTCAAGGTGGGCGTTCGCCAAACTCACAGGGACAGGTAGTACGCTCTCAAGGTGGGCCTTCACCAACCTCACAGGGACAGGGAGTACGCTCTCAAGGTGGGCCATCACCAAACTTACAGGGACAGGGAGTACGCTCTCAAGGTGGGCCTTCACCAAACTCACAGGGACAGGGAGTACACTCTCAAGGTGGGCCTTCACCAAACTCACAGAGACAGGGAGTACGCTCTCAAGGTGGGCCTTCACCAACCTCACAGGGACAGGGAGTACGCTCTCAAGGTGGGCCTTCACCAAACTCACAGGGACAGGGAGTACACTCTCAAGGTGGGCCTTCACCAAACTCCCAGGGACAGGGAGTACGCTCTCAAGGTGGGCCTTCACCAAACTCACAGGGCCAGGGACTACGCTCTCAAGATGGGCCTTCACCAAACTCACAGGGACAGGGAGTACGCTCTCAAGGTGGGCCTTCACCAAACTCACAGAGACAGGGAGTACGCTCTCAAGGTGGGCCTTCACCAAACTCACAGAGACAGGGAGTACGCTCTCAAGGTGGGCCTTCACCAAACTCACAGGGACAGGGAGTACGCTCTCAAGGTGGGCCTTCACCAAACTCACAGAGACAGGGAGTACGCTCTCAAGGTGGGCCTTCACCAACCTCACAGGGACAGGGAGTACGCTGTCAAGGTGGGCCTTCACCAAACTCACAGGGACAGGGAGTACACTCTCAAGGTGGGCCTTCACCAAACTCACAGGGACAGGGAGTACACTCTCAAGGTGGGCCTTCACCAAACTCACAGGGACAGGGAGTACGCTCTCAAGGTGGGCCTTCACCAAACTCACAGAGACAGGGAGTACGCTCTCAAGGTGGGCTTTCACCAAACTCACAGGGACAGGGAGTACGCTCTCAAGGTGGGCCTTCACCAAACTCACAGGGACAGGGAGTACGCTCTCAAGGTAGGCCTTCACCAAACTCACAGAGACAGGGAGTACGCTCTCAAGGTGGGCCTTCACCAAACGCACAGGGACAGGGAGTACGCTCTCAAGGTGGGCCTTCACCAAACTCACAGGGCCAGGGAGTACGCTCTCAAGGTGGACCTTCACCAAACTCACAGAGACAGGGAGTACGCTCTCAAGGTGGGCCTTCACCAAACTCACAGGGACAGGGAGTACACTCTCAAGGTGGGCCTTCACCAAACTCCCAGGGACAGGGAGTACGCTCTCAAGGTGGGCCTTCACCAAACTCACAGGGCCAGGGACTACGCTCTCAAGATGGGCCTTCACCAAACTCACAGGGACAGGGAGTACGCTCTCAAGGTGGGCCTTCACCAAACTCACAGAGACAGGGAGTACGCTCTCAAGGTGGGCCTTCACCAAACTCACAGAGACAGGGAGTACGCTCTCAAGGTGGGCCTTCACCAAACTCACAGGGACAGGGAGTACGCTCTCAAGGTGGGCCTTCACCAAACTCACAGAGACAGGGAGTACGCTCTCAAGGTGGGCCTTCACCAACCTCACAGGGACAGGGAGTACGCTCTCAAGGTGGGCCTTCACCAAACTCACAGGGACAGGGAGTACACTCACAGGGACAGGGAGTACGCTCTCAAGGTGGGCCTTCACCAAACTCACAGGGCCAGGGACTACGCTCTCAAGATGGGCCTTCACCAAACTCACAGGGACAGGGAGTACGCTCTCAAGGTGGGCCTTCACCAAACTCACAGAGACAGGGAGTACGCTCTCAAGGTGGGCTTTCACCAAACTCACAGGGACAGGGAGTACGCTCTCAAGGTGGGCCTTCACCAAACTCACAGGGACAGGGAGTACGCTCTCAAGGTAGGCCTTCACCAAACTCACAGAGACAGGGAGTACGCTCTCAAGGTGGGCCTTCACCAAACGCACAGGGACAGGGAGTACGCTCTCAAGGTGGGCCTTCACCAAACTCACAGGGCCAGGGAGTACGCTCTCAAGATGGGCCTTCACCAAACTCACAGGGACAGGAAGTATGCTCTCAAGGTGGGCCTTCACCAAACTCACAGAGAAAGGGAGTACGCTCTCAAGGTTGGCCTTCACCAAACTCACAGGGACAGGGAGTACGCTCTCAAGGTGGGCCTTCATCAAACTCACAGGGACAGGGAGTACGCTCTCAAGGTGGGCCTTCACCAAACTCACAGAGGCAGGGAGTACGCTCTCAAGGTGGACCTTCACCAAACTCACAGAGACAGGGAGTACGCTCTCAAGGTTGGCCTTCACCAAACTCACAGGGACAGGGAGTACGCTCTCAAGGTGGGCCTTCACCAAACTCACAGAGGCAGGGAGTACGCTCTCAAGGTGGACCTTCACCAAACTCACAGGGACAGGGAGTACGCTCTCAAGGTGGGCCTTCACCAAACAAACAGGGACAGGGAGTACGCTCTCAAGGTGGGCCTTCACCAAACTCACAGAGACAGGGAGTACGCTCTCAAGGTTGGCCTTCACCAAACTTACAGGGACAGGGAGTACGCTCTCAAGGTGGGCCTTTACCAAACTCACAGAGACAGGGAGTACGCTCTCACGGTGGGCCTTCACCAAACTCACAGAGACAGGGAGTACGCTCTCAAGGTGGGCTTCACCAAACTCACAGAGACAGGGAGTACGCTCTCAAGGTGGCCCTTCACCAAACTTACAGGGACAGGGAGTACGCTCTCACGGTGGGCCTTCACCAAACTCACAGAGACAGGGAGTACGCTCTCAAGGTGGCCCTTCACCAAACTTACAGGGACAGGGAGTACGCTCAAGGTGGGCCTTCACCAAACTTACAGAGACAGGGAGTACGCTCTCAAGGTGGGCCTTCACCAAACTCACAGGGACAGGTAGTACGCTCTCAAGGTGGCCCTTCACCAAACTTACAGGGACAGGGAGTACGCTCTCAAGGTGGCCCTTCACCAAACTTACAGGGACAGGGAGTACGCTCTCAAGGTGGGCCTTCACCAAACTCACAGGGACAGGGAGTACGCTCTCACGGTGGGCCTTCACCAAACTCACAGAGACAGGGAGTACGCTCTCAAGGTGGGCCTTCACCAAACTCACAGAGACAGGGAGTACGCTCTCAAGGTGGGCCTTCACCAAACTCACAGGGACAGGGAGTACGCTCTCAAGGTGGGCTTCACCAAACTCACAGGGCCAGGGAGTACGCTCTCAAGATGGGCCTTCACCAAACTCACAGGGACAGGGAGTACGCTCTCAAGGTGGGCCTTCACCAAACTCACAGGGACAGGGAGTACGCTCTCACGGTGGGCCTTCACCAAACTCACAGAGACAGGGAGTACGCTCTCAAGGTGGGCTTCACCAAACTCACAGGGCCAGGGAGTACGCTCTCAAGATGGGCCTTCACCAAACTCACAGGGACAGGGAGTACGCTCTCAAGGTGGGCCTTCACCAAACTCACAGAGACAGGGAGTACGCTCTCACGGTGGGCCTTCACCAAACTCACAGGGACAGGGAGTACGCTCTCAAGGTGGGCCTTCACCAAACTCACAGAGACAGGGAGTACGCTCTCAAGGTGGGCCTTCACCAAACTCACAGGGACAGGGAGTACGCTCTCAAGGTGGGCCTTTACCAAACTCACAGGGACAGGGAGTACGCTCTCAAGGTGGGCGTTCGCCAAACTCACAGGGACAGGTAGTACGCTCTCAAGGTGGGCCTTCACCAACCTCACAGGGACAGGGAGTACGCTCTCAAGGTGGGCCATCACCAAACTTACAGGGACAGGGAGTACGCTCTCAAGGTGGGCCTTCACCAAACTCACAGGGACAGGGAGTACACTCTCAAGGTGGGCCTTCACCAAACTCACAGAGACAGGGAGTACGCTCTCAAGGTGGGCCTTCACCAACCTCACAGGGACAGGGAGTACGCTCTCAAGGTGGGCCTTCACCAAACTCACAGGGACAGGGAGTACACTCTCAAGGTGGGCCTTCACCAAACTCCCAGGGACAGGGAGTACGCTCTCAAGGTGGGCCTTCACCAAACTCACAGGGCCAGGGACTACGCTCTCAAGATGGGCCTTCACCAAACTCACAGGGACAGGGAGTACGCTCTCAAGGTGGGCCTTCACCAAACTCACAGAGACAGGGAGTACGCTCTCAAAATTGGCCTTCACCAAACTCACAGGGACAGGGAGTACGCTCTCAAGGTGGGCCTTCATCAAACTCACAGGGACAGGGAGTACGCTCTCAAGGTGGGCCTTCACCAAACTCACAGAGGCAGGGAGTACGCTCTCAAGGTGGGCCTTCACCAAACTCACAGAGACAGGGAGTACGCTCTCACGGTGGGCCTTCACCAAACTCACAGGGACAGGGAGTACGCTCTCAAGGTGGGCCTTCACCAAACTCACAGAGACAGGGAGTACGCTCTCAAGGTGGGCCTTCACCAAACTCACAGGGACAGGGAGTACGCTCTCAAGGTGGGCCTTTACCAAACTCACAGGGACAGGGAGTACGCTCTCAAGGTGGGCGTTCGCCAAACTCACAGGGACAGGTAGTACGCTCTCAAGGTGGGCCTTCACCAACCTCACAGGGACAGGGAGTACGCTCTCAAGGTGGGCCATCACCAAACTTACAGGGACAGGGAGTACGCTCTCAAGGTGGGCCTTCACCAAACTCACAGGGACAGGGAGTACACTCTCAAGGTGGGCCTTCACCAAACTCACAGAGACAGGGAGTACGCTCTCAAGGTGGGCCTTCACCAACCTCACAGGGACAGGGAGTACGCTCTCAAGGTGGGCCTTCACCAAACTCACAGGGACAGGGAGTACACTCTCAAGGTGGGCCTTCACCAAACTCCCAGGGACAGGGAGTACGCTCTCAAGGTGGGCCTTCACCAAACTCACAGGGCCAGGGACTACGCTCTCAAGATGGGCCTTCACCAAACTCACAGGGACAGGGAGTACGCTCTCAAGGTGGGCCTTCACCAAACTCACAGAGACAGGGAGTACGCTCTCAAAATTGGCCTTCACCAAACTCACAGGGACAGGGAGTACGCTCTCAAGGTGGGCCTTCATCAAACTCACAGGGACAGGGAGTACGCTCTCAAGGTGGGCCTTCACCAAACTCACAGAGGCAGGGAGTACGCTCTCAAGGTGGACCTTCACCAAACTCACAGAGACAGGGAGTACGCTCTCAAGGTTGGCCTTCACCAAACTCACAGGGACAGGGAGTACGCTCTCAAGGTGGGCCTTCACCAAACTCACAGAGGCAGGGAGTACGCTCTCAAGGTGGACCTTCACCAAACTCACAGGGACAGGGAGTACGCTCTCAAGGTGGGCCTTCACCAAACAAACAGGGACAGGGAGTACGCTCTCAAGGTGGGCCTTCACCAAACTCACAGAGACAGGGAGTACGCTCTCAAGGTTGGCCTTCACCAAACTCACAGGGACAGGGAGTACACTCTCAAGGTGGGCCTTCACCAAACTCCCAGGGACAGGGAGTACGCTCTCAAGGTGGGCCTTCACCAAACTCACAGGGACAGGGAGTACGCTCTCAAGGTGGGCCTTCACCAAACTCACAGAGACAGGGAGTACGCTCTCAAGGTGGGCTTTCACCAAACTCACAGGGACAGGGAGTACGCTCTCAAGGTGGGCCTTCACCAAACTCACAGGGACAGGGAGTACGCTCTCAAGGTAGGCCTTCACCAAACTCACAGAGACAGGGAGTACGCTCTCAAGGTGGGCCTTCACCAAACTCACAGGGACAGGGAGTACGCTCTCAAGGTGGGCCTTCACCAAACTCACAGGGCCAGGGAGTACGCTCTCAAGATGGGCCTTCACCAAACTCACAGGGACAGGAAGTATGCTCTCAAGGTGGGCCTTCACCAAACTCACAGAGACAGGGAGTACGCTCTCAAGGTTGGCCTTCACCAAACTCACAGGGACAGGGAGTACGCTCTCAAGGTGGGCCTTCATCAAACTCACAGGGACAGGGAGTACGCTCTCAAGGTGGGCCTTCACCAAACTCACAGAGGCAGGGAGTACGCTCTCAAGGTGGACCTTCACCAAACTCACAGAGACAGGGAGTACGCTCTCAAGGTTGGCCTTCACCAAACTCACAGGGACAGGGAGTACGCTCTCAAGGTGGGCCTTCACCAAACTCACAGAGGCAGGGAGTACGCTCTCAAGGTGGACCTTCACCAAACTTACAGAGACAGGGAGTACGCTCTCAAGGTGGGCCTTCACCAAACTCACAGAGACAGGGAGTACGCTCTCAAGGTGGGCCATCACCAAACTCACAGGGACAGGGAGTACGCTCTCAAGGTGGCCTTTCACCAAACTTACAGGGACAGGGAGTACGCTCTCAAGGTGGGCCTTCACCAAACTCACAGAGACAGGGAGTACGCTCTCAAGGTGGGCCTTCACCAAACTCACAGAGACAGGGAGTACGCTCTCAAGGTGGGCCTTCACCAAACTCACAGGGACAGGGAGTACGCTCTCACGGTGGGCCTTCACCAAACTCACAGAGACAGGGAGTACGCTCTCAAGGTGGGCTTCACCAAACTCACAGAGACAGGGAGTACGCTCTCAAGGTGGCCCTTCACCAAACTTACAGGGACAGGGAGTACGCTCTCACGGTGGGCCTTCACCAAACTCACAGAGACAGGGAGTACGCTCTCAAGGTGGCCCTTCACCAAACTTACAGGGACAGGGAGTACGCTCTCAAGGTGGGCCTTTACCAAACTCACAGAGACAGGGAGTACGCTCTCACGGTGGGCCTTCACCAAACTCACAGAGACAGGGAGTACGCTCTCAAGGTGGGCTTCACCAAACTCACAGAGACAGGGAGTACGCTCTCAAGGTGGCCCTTCACCAAACTTACACAGACAGGGAGTACGCTCTCACGGTGGGCCTTCACCAAACTCACAGAGACAGGGAGTACGCTCTCAAGGTGGCCCTTCACCAAACTTACAGGGACAGGGAGTACGCTCAAGGTGGGCCTTCACCAAACTTACAGAGACAGGGAGTACGCTCTCAAGGTGGGCCTTCACCAAACTCACAGGGACAGGTAGTACGCTCTCAAGGTGGCCCTTCACCAAACTTACAGGGACAGGGAGTACGCTCTCAAGGTGGCCCTTCACCAAACTTACAGGGACAGGGAGTACGCTCTCAAGGTGGGCCTTCACCAAACTCACAGGGACAGGAAGTACGCTCTCAAGGTGGGCCTTCACCAAACTCACAGAGACAGGGAGTATGCTCTCAAGGTGGGCCTTCACCAAACTCACAGGGACAGGAAGTACGCTCTCAAGGTGGGCCTTCACCAAACTCACAGGGACATGGAGAATGCTCTCAAGGTGGGCCTTCACCAAACTCACAGGGACAGGGAGTACGCTCTCAACGTGGGCCATCACCAAACTCACAGGGACAGGGAGTACGCTCTCAAGGTGGGCCTTCACCAAACTCACAGGGACAGGGAGTACGCTCTCAAGGTGGGCCTTCACCAAACTCACAGGGACAGGGAGTACGCTCTCAAGGTGGGCCTTCACCAAACTCACAGGGACAGGGAGTACGCTCTCAAGGTGGGCCATCACCAAACTCCCAGGGACAGGGAGTACGCTCTCAAGGTGGGCCTTCACCAAACTCACAGAGACAGGGAGTACGCTCTCAAGGTGGGCCTTCACCAAACTCACAGGGACAGGGATTACGCTCTCAAGGTGGGCCTTCACCACACTCACAGGGACAGGGAGTACGCTCTCAAGGTGGGCCTTCACCAAACTCACAGGGACAGGGAGTACGCTCTCAACGTGGGCCTTCACCAAACTTACAGAGACAGGGAGTACGCTCTCAAGGTGGCCCTTCACCAAACTCACAGGGACAGGGAGTACGCTCTCAAGGTGGGCCTTCACCAAACTCACAGGGACAGGGAGTACGCTCTCAAGGTGGGCCTTCACCAAACTTACAGGGACAGGGAGTACGCTCTCAAGGTGGGCCTTCACAAAACTCACAGGGACAGGGAGTACGCTCTCAAGGTGGGCCTTCACCAAACTTACAGGGACAGGGAATACGCTCTCAAGGTGGGCCTTCACCAAACTCACAGGGACAGGGAGTACGCTCTCAAGGTGGGCCTTCACCAAACTCACAGGGACAGGGAGTACGCTCTCAAGGTGGGCCTTCACCAAACTTACAGGGACAGGGAGTACGCTCTCAAGGTGGGCCTTCACCAAACTCACAGGGACAGGGAGTACGCTCTCAAGGTGGGCCATCACCAAACTCACAGGGACAGGGAGTACGCTCTCAAGGTGGGCTTCACCAAACTCACAGAGACAGGGAGTACGCTCTCAAGGTGGCCCTTCACCAAACTTACAGGGACAGGGAGTACGCTCTCACGGTGGGCCTTCACCAAACTCACAGAGACAGGGAGTACGCTCTCAAGGTGGCCCTTCACCAAACTTACAGGGACAGGGAGTACGCTCAAGGTGGGCCTTCACCAAACTTACAGAGACAGGGAGTACGCTCTCAAGGTGGGCCTTCACCAAACTCACAGGGACAGGTAGTACGCTCTCAAGGTGGCCCTTCACCAAACTTACAGGGACAGGGAGTACGCTCTCAAGGTGGCCCTTCACCAAACTTACAGGGACAGGGAGTACGCTCTCAAGGTGGGCCTTCACCAAACTCACAGGGACAGGAAGTACGCTCTCAAGGTGGGCCTTCACCAAACTCACAGAGACAGGGAGTATGCTCTCAAGGTGGGCCTTCACCAAACTCACAGGGACAGGAAGTACGCTCTCAAGGTGGGCCTTCACCAAACTCACAGGGACATGGAGAATGCTCTCAAGGTGGGCCTTCACCAAACTCACAGGGACAGGGAGTACGCTCTCAACGTGGGCCATCACCAAACTCACAGGGACAGGGAGTACGCTCTCAAGGTGGGCCTTCACCAAACTCACAGGGACAGGGAGTACGCTCTCAAGGTGGGCCTTCACCAAACTCACAGGGACAGGGAGTACGCTCTCAAGGTGGGCCTTCACCAAACTCACAGGGACAGGGAGTACGCTCTCAAGGTGGGCCATCACCAAACTTCCAGGGACAGGGAGTACGCTCTCAAGGTGGGCCTTCACCAAACTCACAGAGACAGGGAGTACGCTCTCAAGGTGGGCCTTCACCAAACTCACAGGGACAGGGAGTACGCTCTCAAGGTGGGCCTTCACCACACTCACAGGGACAGGGAGTACGCTCTCAAGGTGGGCCTTCACCAAACTCACAGGGACAGGGAGTACGCTCTCAACGTGGGCCTTCACCAAACTTACAGAGACAGGGAGTACGCTCTCAAGGTGGCCCTTCACCAAACTCACAGGGACAGGGAGTACGCTCTCAAGGTGGGCCTTCACCAAACTCACAGGGACAGGGAGTACGCTCTCAAGGTGGGCCTTCACCAAACTTACAGGGACAGGGAGTACGCTCTCAAGGTGGGCCTTCACAAAACTCACAGGGACAGGGAGTACGCTCTCAAGGTGGGCCTTCACCAAACTTACAGGGACAGGGAATACGCTCTCAAGGTGGGCCTTCACCAAACTCACAGGGACAGGGAGTACGCTCTCAAGGTGGGCCTTCACCAAACTCACAGGGACAGGGAGTACGCTCTCAAGGTGGGCCTTCACCAAACTTACAGGGACAGGGAGTACGCTCTCAAGGTGGGCCTTCACCAAACTCACAGGGACAGGGAGTACGCTCTCAAGGTGGGCCATCACCAAACTCACAGGGACAGGGAGTACGCTCTCAAGGTGGCCCTTCACCAAACTTACAGGGACAGGGAGTACGCTCTCAAGGTGGGCCTTCACCAAACTCACAGGGACAGGGAGTACGCTCTCAAGGTGGGCCTTCACCAAACTCACAGAGACAGGGAGTACGCTCTCAAGGTGGGCTTCACCAAACTCACAGGGCCAGGGAGTACGCTCTCAAGATGGGCCTTCACCAAACTCACAGGGACAGGGAGTACGCTCTCAAGGTGGGCCTTCACCAAACTCACAGAGACAGGGAGTACGCTCTCACGGTGGGCCTTCACCAAACTCACAGGGACAGGGAGTACGCTCTCAAGGTGGGCCTTCACCAAACTTACAGAGACAGGGAGTACGCTCTCAAGGTGGGCCTTCACCAAACTCACAGGGACAGGGAGTACGCTCTCAAGGTGGGCCTTTACCAAACTCACAGGGACAGGGAGTACGCTCTCAAGGTGGGCGTTCGCCAAACTCACAGGGACAGGGAGTACGCTCTCAAGGTGGGCCTTCACCAAACTCACAGGGACAGGGAGTACGCTCTCAAGGTGGGCCTTCACCAAACTTACAGGGACAGGGAGTACGCTCTCAAGGTGGGCCTTCACCAAACTCACAGAGACAGGGAGTACGCTCTCAAGGTGGGCCATCACCAAACTCACAGGGACAGGGAGTACGCTCTCAAGGTGGCCCTTCACCAAACTTACAGGGACAGGGAGTACGCTCTCAAGGTGGGCATTCACCAAACTCACAGGGACAGGGAGTACGCTCTCAAGGTGGGCCTTCACCAAACTCACAGGGACAGGGAGTACGCTCTCAAGGTGGGCCTTCACCAAACTCACAGGGACAGGGAGTACGCTCTCAAGATGGGCCTTCACCAAACTCACAGAGACAGGGAGTACGCTCTCAAGGTGGGCTTCACCAAACTCACAGGGCCAGGGAGTACGCTCTCAAGATGGGCCTTCCCCAAACTCACAGGGACAGGGAGTACGCTCTCAAGGTGGGCCTTCACCAAACTCACAGAGACAGGGAGTACGCTCTCACGGTGGGCCTTCACCAAACTCACAGGGACAGGGAGTACGCTCTCAAGGTGGGCTTCACCAAACTCACAGGGCCAGGGAGTACGCTCTCAAGATGGGCCTTCCCCAAACTCACAGGGACAGGGAGTACGCTCTCAAGGTGGGCCTTCACCAAACTCACAGAGACAGGGAGTACGCTCTCAAGGTGGGCCTTCACCAAACTCACAGGGACAGGGAGTACGCTCTCAAGATTGGCCTTCACCAAACTCACAGAGACAGGGAGTACGCTCTCAAGGTGGGCCTTCACCAAACTCACAGGGACAGGGAGTACGCTCTCACGGTGGGCCTTCACCAAACTCACAGGGACAGGGAGTACGCTCTCAAGGTGGGCCTTCACCAAACTCACAGGGACAGGGAGTACGCTCTCACGGTGGGCCTTCACCAAACTCACAGGGACAGGGAGTACGCTCTCACGGTGGGCCTTCACCAAACTCACAGGGACAGGGAGTACGCTCTCAAAATGGGCCTTCACCAAACTCACAGAGACAGGGAGTACGCTCTCAAGGTGGGCCTTCACCAAACTCACAGGGACAGGGAGTACGCTCTCAAGGTGGGCCTTTACCAAACTCACAGGGACAGGGAGTACGCTCTCAAGGTGGGCGTTCGCCAAACTCACAGGGACAGGGATTACGGACTCAAGGTGGGCCTTCACCAACCTCACAGGGACAGGGAGTACGCTCTCAATGTGGGCCTTCACCAAACTCACAGGGACAGGGAGTACGCTCTCAAGGTGGGCCATCACCAAACTCACAGGGACAGGGAGTACGCTCTCAAGGTGGCCCTTCACCAAACTTACAGGGACAGGGAGTACGCTCTCAAGGTGGGCCTTCACCAAACTCACAGGGACAGGGAGTACGCTCTCAAGGTGGGCCTTCACCAAACTCACAGAGACAGGGAGTACGCTCTCAAGGTGGGCCTTCACCAAACTCACAGGGCCAGTGAGTACGCTCTCAAGATGGGCCATCACCAAACTCACAGGGACAGGGAGTACGCTCTCAAGGTGGGCCTTCACCAAACTCACAGAGACAGGGAGTACGCTCTCACGGTGGGCCTTCACCAAACTCACAGGGACAGGGAGTACGCTCTCACGGTGGGCCTTCACCAAACTCACAGGGACAGGGAGTACGCTCTCAAGGTGGGCCTTCACCAAACTCACAGAGACAGGGAGTACGCTCTCAAGGTGGGCCTTCACCAAACTCACAGGGACAGGGAGTACGCTCTCAAGGTGGGCCTTCACCAAACTCACAGGGACAGGGAGTACGCTCTCACGGTGGGCCTTCACCAAACTCACAGAGACAGGGAGTACGCTCTCAAGGTGGGCCTTTACCAAACTCACAGGGACAGGGAGTACGCTCTCAAGGTGGCCCTTCACCAAACTCACAGGGACAGGGAGTACGCTCTCAAGGTGGGCGTTCGCCAAACTCACAGGGACAGGGAGTACGCTCTCAAGGTGGGCCTTCACCAACCTCACAGGGACAGGGAGTACGCTCTCAAGGTGGGCCTTCACCAAACTCACAGGGACAGGGAGTACGCTCTCAAGGTGGGCCTTCACCAAACTCACAGGGACATGGAGTACGCTCTCAAGGTGGGCCTTCACCAAACTCACAGGGACAGGGAGTACGCTCTCAAGGTGGGCCTTCACCAAACTCACAGAGGCAGGGAGTACGCTCTCAAGGTGGGCCTTCACCAAACTGACAGGGACAGGGAGTACGCACTCAAGGTGGGCCTTCACCAAACACACAGGGACAGGGAGTACGCTCAAGGTGGGCCTTCACCAAACTTACAGAGGCAGGGAGTACGCTCTCAAGGTGGGCCTTCACCAAACTCACAGAGACAGGGAGTATGCTCTCAAGGTGGGCCTTCACCAAACTCACAGGGACAGGAAGTACGCTCTCAAGGTGGGCCTTCACCAAACTCACAGGGACATGGAGAATGCTCTCAAGGTGGGCCTTCACCAAACTCACAGGGACAGGGAGTACGCTCTCAACGTGGGCCATCACCAAACTCACAGGGACAGGGAGTACGCTCTCAAGGTGGGCCTTCACCAAACTCACAGGGACAGGGAGTACGCTCTCAAGGTGGGCCTTCACCAAACTCACAGGGACAGGGAGTACGCTCTCAAGGTGGGCCTTCACCAAACTCACAGGGACAGGGAGTACGCTCTCAAGGTGGGCCATCACCAAACTCCCAGGGACAGGGAGTACGCTCTCAAGGTGGGCCTTCACCAAACTCACAGAGACAGGTAGTACGCTCTCAAGGTGGGCCTTCACCAAACTCACAGGGACAGGGAGTACGCTCTCAAGGTGGGCCTTCACCACACTCACAGGGACAGGGAGTACGCTCTCAAGGTGGGCCTTCACCAAACTCACAGGGACAGGGAGTACGCTCTCAACGTGGGCCTTCACCAAACTTACAGAGACAGGGAGTACGCTCTCAAGGTGGCCCTTCACCAAACTCACAGGGACAGGGAGTACGCTCTCAAGGTGGGCCTTCACCAAACTCACAGGGACAGGGAGTACGCTCTCAAGGTGGGTCTTCACCAAACTTACAGGGACAGGGAGTACGCTCTCAAGGTGGGCCTTCACAAAACTCACAGGGACAGGGAGTACGCTCTCAAGGTGGGCCTTCACCAAACTTACAGGGACAGGGAATACGCTCTCAAGGTGGGCCTTCACCAAACTCACAGGGACAGGGAGTACGCTCTCAAGGTGGGCCTTCACCAAACTCACAGGGACAGGGAGTACGCTCTCAAGGTGGGCCTTCACCAAACTTACAGGGACAGGGAGTACGCTCTCAAGGTGGGCCTTCACCAAACTCACAGGGACAGGGAGTACGCTCTCAAGGTGGGCCATCACCAAACTCACAGGGACAGGGAGTACGCTCTCAAGGTGGGCTTCACCAAACTCACAGAGACAGGGAGTACGCTCTCAAGGTGGCCCTTCACCAAACTTACAGGGACAGGGAGTACGCTCTCACGGTGGGCCTTCACCAAACTCACAGAGACAGGGAGTACGCTCTCAAGGTGGCCCTTCACCAAACTTACAGGGACAGGGAGTACGCTCAAGGTGGGCCTTCACCAAACTTACAGAGACAGGGAGTACGCTCTCAAGGTGGGCCTTCACCAAACTCACAGGGACAGGTAGTACGCTCTCAAGGTGGCCCTTCACCAAACTTACAGGGACAGGGAGTACGCTCTCAAGGTGGCCCTTCACCAAACTTACAGGGACAGGGAGTACGCTCTCAAGGTGGGCCTTCACCAAACTCACAGGGACAGGAAGTACGCTCTCAAGGTGGGCCTTCACCAAACTCACAGAGACAGGGAGTATGCTCTCAAGGTGGGCCTTCACCAAACTCACAGGGACAGGAAGTACGCTCTCAAGGTGGGCCTTCACCAAACTCACAGGGACATGGAGAATGCTCTCAAGGTGGGCCTTCACCAAACTCACAGGGACAGGGAGTACGCTCTCAACGTGGGCCATCACCAAACTCACAGGGACAGGGAGTACGCTCTCAAGGTGGGCCTTCACCAAACTCACAGGGACAGGGAGTACGCTCTCAAGGTGGGCCTTCACCAAACTCACAGGGACAGGGAGTACGCTCTCAAGGTGGGCCTTCACCAAACTCACAGGGACAGGGAGTACGCTCTCAAGGTGGGCCATCACCAAACTTCCAGGGACAGGGAGTACGCTCTCAAGGTGGGCCTTCACCAAACTCACAGAGACAGGGAGTACGCTCTCAAGGTGGGCCTTCACCAAACTCACAGGGACAGGGAGTACGCTCTCAAGGTGGGCCTTCACCACACTCACAGGGACAGGGAGTACGCTCTCAAGGTGGGCCTTCACCAAACTCACAGGGACAGGGAGTACGCTCTCAACGTGGGCCTTCACCAAACTTACAGAGACAGGGAGTACGCTCTCAAGGTGGCCCTTCACCAAACTCACAGGGACAGGGAGTACGCTCTCAAGGTGGGCCTTCACCAAACTCACAGGGACAGGGAGTACGCTCTCAAGGTGGGCCTTCACCAAACTTACAGGGACAGGGAGTACGCTCTCAAGGTGGGCCTTCACAAAACTCACAGGGACAGGGAGTACGCTCTCAAGGTGGGCCTTCACCAAACTTACAGGGACAGGGAATACGCTCTCAAGGTGGGCCTTCACCAAACTCACAGGGACAGGGAGTACGCTCTCAAGGTGGGCCTTCACCAAACTCACAGGGACAGGGAGTACGCTCTCAAGGTGGGCCTTCACCAAACTTACAGGGACAGGGAGTACGCTCTCAAGGTGGGCCTTCACCAAACTCACAGGGACAGGGAGTACGCTCTCAAGGTGGGCCATCACCAAACTCACAGGGACAGGGAGTACGCTCTCAAGGTGGCCCTTCACCAAACTTACAGGGACAGGGAGTACGCTCTCAAGGTGGGCCTTCACCAAACTCACAGGGACAGGGAGTACGCTCTCAAGGTGGGCCTTCACCAAACTCACAGAGACAGGGAGTACGCTCTCAAGGTGGGCTTCACCAAACTCACAGGGCCAGGGAGTACGCTCTCAAGATGGGCCTTCACCAAACTCACAGGGACAGGGAGTACGCTCTCAAGGTGGGCCTTCACCAAACTCACAGAGACAGGGAGTACGCTCTCACGGTGGGCCTTCACCAAACTCACAGGGACAGGGAGTACGCTCTCAAGGTGGGCCTTCACCAAACTCACAGAGACAGGGAGTATGCTCTCAAGGTGGGCCTTCACCAAACTCACAGGGACAGGAAGTACGCTCTCAAGGTGGGCCTTCACCAAACTCACAGGGACATGGAGAATGCTCTCAAGGTGGGCCTTCACCAAACTCACAGGGACAGGGAGTACGCTCTCAACGTGGGCCATCACCAAACTCACAGGGACAGGGAGTACGCTCTCAAGGTGGGCCTTCACCAAACTCACAGGGACAGGGAGTACGCTCTCAAGGTGGGCCTTCACCAAACTCACAGGGACAGGGAGTACGCTCTCAAGGTGGGCCTTCACCAAACTCACAGGGACAGGGAGTACGCTCTCAAGGTGGGCCATCACCAAACTTCCAGGGACAGGGAGTACGCTCTCAAGGTGGGCCTTCACCAAACTCACAGAGACAGGGAGTACGCTCTCAAGGTGGGCCTTCACCAAACTCACAGGGACAGGGAGTACGCTCTCAAGGTGGGCCTTCACCACACTCACAGGGACAGGGAGTACGCTCTCAAGGTGGGCCTTCACCAAACTCACAGGGACAGGGAGTACGCTCTCAACGTGGGCCTTCACCAAACTTACAGAGACAGGGAGTACGCTCTCAAGGTGGCCCTTCACCAAACTCACAGGGACAGGGAGTACGCTCTCAAGGTGGGCCTTCACCAAACTCACAGGGACAGGGAGTACGCTCTCAAGGTGGGCCTTCACCAAACTTACAGGGACAGGGAGTACGCTCTCAAGGTGGGCCTTCACAAAACTCACAGGGACAGGGAGTACGCTCTCAAGGTGGGCCTTCACCAAACTTACAGGGACAGGGAATACGCTCTCAAGGTGGGCCTTCACCAAACTCACAGGGACAGGGAGTACGCTCTCAAGGTGGGCCTTCACCAAACTCACAGGGACAGGGAGTACGCTCTCAAGGTGGGCCTTCACCAAACTTACAGGGACAGGGAGTACGCTCTCAAGGTGGGCCTTCACCAAACTCACAGGGACAGGGAGTACGCTCTTAAGGTGGGCCATCACCAAACTCACAGGGACAGGGAGTACGCTCTCAAGGTGGCCCTTCACCAAACTTACAGGGACAGGGAGTACGCTCTCAAGGTGGGCCTTCACCAAACTCACAGGGACAGGGAGTACGCTCTCAAGGTGGGCCTTCACCAAACTCACAGAGACAGGGAGTACGCTCTCAAGGTGGGCTTCACCAAACTCACAGGGCCAGGGAGTACGCTCTCAAGATGGGCCTTCACCAAACTCACAGGGACAGGGAGTACGCTCTCAAGGTGGGCCTTCACCAAACTCACAGAGACAGGGAGTACGCTCTCACGGTGGGCCTTCACCAAACTCACAGGGACAGGGAGTACGCTCTCAAGGTGGGCCTTCACCAAACTCACAGAGACAGGGAGTACGCTCTCAAGGTGGGCCTTCACCAAACTCACAGGGACAGGGAGTACGCTCTCAAGGTGGGCCTTTACCAAACTCACAGGGACAGGGAGTACGCTCTCAAGGTGGGCGTTCGCCAAACTCACAGGGACAGGGAGTACGCTCTCAAGGTGGGCCTTCACCAAACTCACAGGGACAGGGAGTACGCTCTCAAGGTGGGCCTTCACCAAACTTACAGGGACAGGGAGTACGCTCTCAAGGTGGGCCTTCACCAAACTCACAGAGACAGGGAGTACGCTCTCAAGGTGGGCCATCACCAAACTCACAGGGACAGGGAGTACGCTCTCAAGGTGGCCCTTCACCAAACTTACAGGGACAGGGAGTACGCTCTCAAGGTGGGCATTCACCAAACTCACAGGGACAGGGAGTACGCTCTCAAGGTGGGCCTTCACCAAACTCACAGGGACAGGGAGTACGCTCTCAAGGTGGGCCTTCACCAAACTCACAGGGACAGGGAGTACGCTCTCAAGATGGGCCTTCACAAAACTCACAGAGACAGGGAGTACGCTCTCAAGGTGGGCTTCACCAAACTCACAGGGCCAGGGAGTACGCTCTCAAGATGGGCCTTCCCCAAACTCACAGGGACAGGGAGTACGCTCTCAAGGTGGGCCTTCACCAAACTCACAGAGACAGGGAGTACGCTCTCACGGTGGGCCTTCACCAAACTCACAGGGACAGGGAGTACGCTCTCAAGGTGGGCTTCACCAAACTCACAGGGCCAGGGAGTACGCTCTCAAGATGGGCCTTCCCCAAACTCACAGGGACAGGGAGTACGCTCTCAAGGTGGGCCTTCACCAAACTCACAGAGACAGGGAGTACGCTCTCAAGGTGGGCCTTCACCAAACTCACAGGGACAGGGAGTACGCTCTCAAGATTGGCCTTCACCAAACTCACAGAGACAGGGAGTACGCTCTCAAGGTGGGCCTTCACCAAACTCACAGGGACAGGGAGTACGCTCTCACGGTGGGCCTTCACCAAACTCACAGGGACAGGGAGTACGCTCTCAAGGTGGGCCTTCACCAAACTCACAGGGACAGGGAGTACGCTCTCACGGTGGGCCTTCACCAAACTCACAGGGACAGGGAGTACGCTCTCACGGTGGGCCTTCACCAAACTCACAGGGACAGGGAGTACGCTCTCAAAATGGGCCTTCACCAAACTCACAGAGACAGGGAGTACGCTCTCAAGGTGGGCCTTCACCAAACTCACAGGGACAGGGAGTACGCTCTCAAGGTGGGCCTTTACCAAACTCACAGGGACAGGGAGTACGCTCTCAAGGTGGGCGTTCGCCAAACTCACAGGGACAGGGATTACGGACTCAAGGTGGGCCTTCACCAAACTCACAGGGACAGGGAGTACGCTCTCAATGTGGGCCTTCACCAAACTCACAGGGACAGGGAGTACGCTCTCAAGGTGGGCCATCACCAAACTCACAGGGACAGGGAGTACGCTCTCAAGGTGGCCCTTCACCAAACTTACAGGGACAGGGAGTACGCTCTCAAGGTGGGCCTTCACCAAACTCACAGGGACAGGGAGTACGCTCTCAAGGTGGGCCTTCACCAAACTCACAGAGACAGGGAGTACGCTCTCAAGGTGGGCCTTCACCAAACTCACAGGGCCAGTGAGTACGCTCTCAAGATGGGCCATCACCAAACTCACAGGGACAGGGAGTACGCTCTCAAGGTGGGCCTTCACCAAACTCACAGAGACAGGGAGTACGCTCTCACGGTGGGCCTTCACCAAACTCACAGGGACAGGGAGTACGCTCTCACGGTGGGCCTTCACCAAACTCACAGGGACAGGGAGTACGCTCTCAAGGTGGGCCTTCACCAAACTCACAGAGACAGGGAGTACGCTCTCAAGGTGGGCCTTCACCAAACTCACAGGGACAGGGAGTACGCTCTCAAGGTGGGCCTTCACCAAACTCACAGGGACAGGGAGTACGCTCTCACGGTGGGCCTTCACCAAACTCACAGAGACAGGGAGTACGCTCTCAAGGTGGGCCTTTACCAAACTCACAGGGACAGGGAGTACGCTCTCAAGGTGGCCCTTCACCAAACTCACAGGGACAGGGAGTACGCTCTCAAGGTGGGCGTTCGCCAAACTCACAGGGACAGGGAGTACGCTCTCAAGGTGGGCCTTCACCAACCTCACAGGGACAGGGAGTACGCTCTCAAGGTGGGCCTTCACCAAACTCACAGGGACAGGGAGTACGCTCTCAAGGTGGGCCTTCACCAAACTCACAGGGACATGGAGTACGCTCTCAAGGTGGGCCTTCACCAAACTCACAGGGACAGGGAGTACGCTCTCAAGGTGGGCCTTCACCAAACTCACAGAGGCAGGGAGTACGCTCTCAAGGTGGGCCTTCACCAAACTGACAGGGACAGGGAGTACGCACTCAAGGTGGGCCTTCACCAAACACACAGGGACAGGGAGTACGCTCAAGGTGGGCCTTCACCAAACTTACAGAGGCAGGGAGTACGCTCTCAAGGTGGGCCTTCACCAAACTCACAGGGACAGGGAGTACGCTCTCAAGATGGGCCTTCACCAAACTCACAGGGACAGGGAGTACGCTCTCAAGGTGGGCCTTCACCAAACTTACAGGGACAGGGAGTACGCTCTCAAGGTGGGCCTTCACCAAACTCACAGGGACAGGGAGTACGCTCTCAAGGTGGGCCTTCACCAAACTCACAGGGCCAGGGAGTACGCTCTCAAGATGGGCCTTCACCAAACTCACAGGGACAGGGAGTACGCTCTCAAGGTGGGCCTTCACCAAACTCACACGGACAGGGAGTACGCTCTCAAGGTGGGCCTTCACCAAACTCACAGAGACAGGGAGTACGCTCTCAAGGTGGGCCTTCACCAAACTCACACTGACAGGGAGTACGCTCTTAAGGTGGGCCTTCACCAAACTCACAGGGCCAGGGAGTACGCTCTCAAGATGGGCCTACACCAAACTCACAGGGACAGGGAGTACGCTCTCAAGGTGGGCCTTCACCAAACTCACACGGACAGGGAGTACGCTCTCAAGGTAGCTCTTCACCAAACTCACAGGGACAGGGAGTACGCTCTCAAGGTGGGCCTTCACCAAACTCACAGGGACAGGGAGTACGCTCTCAAGGTGGGCCTTCACCAAACTCACAGGGACAGGGAGTACGCTCTCAAGGTGGGCCTTCACCAAACTTACAGGGACAGGGAGTACGCTCTCAAGGTGGGCCTTCACCAAACTCACAGGGACAGGGAGTACGCTCTCAAGGTGGGCCTTCACCAAACTCACAGGGACAGGGAGTACGCTCTCAAGGTGGGCCTTCACCAAACTCACAGGGACAGGGAGTACGCTCTCAAGGTGGCCCTCCACCAAACTCACAGAGACAGGGAGTACGCTCTCAAGGTGGGCCTTCACCAAACTCACAGGGACAGGGAGTACGCTCTCAAGGTGGGCCTTCACCAAACTCACAAGGACAGGGAGTACGCTCTCAAGGTGGGCCTTCACCAAACTCACAGGGACAGGGAGTACGCTCTCAAGATGGGCCTTCACCAAACTCACAGGGACAGGAAGTACGCTCTCAAGGTGGGCCTTCACCACACTCACAGGGACAGGGAGTACGCTCTCAAGGTGGGCCTTCACCAAACTCACAGGGACAGGGAGTACGCTCTCAAGGTGGGCCTTCACCAAACTCACACGGACAGGGAGTACGCTCTCAAGGTGGCCCTCCACCAAACTCACAGGGACAGGGAGTACGCTCTCAAGGTGGGCCTTCACCAAACTCACAGGGACAGGGAGTACGCTCTCAAGGTGGGCCTTCACCAAACTCACAGGGACAGGGAGTACGCTCTCAAGGTTGGCCTTCACCAAACTCACAGGGACAGGGAGTACGCTCTCAAGGTGGGCCTTCACCAAACTCACAGGGACAGGGAGTACGCTCTCAAGGTGGGCCTTCACCAAACTCACAGGGACAGGGAGTACGCTCTCAAGGTGGCCCTCCACCAAACTCACAGGGACAGGGAGTACGCTCTCAAGGTGGGCCTTCACCAAACTCACAGGGACAGGGAGTACGCTCTCAAGGTGGGCCTTCACCAAACTCACAGGGACAGGGAGTACGCTCTCAAGGTTGGCCTTCACCAAACTCACAGGGACAGGGAGTACGCTCTCAAGGTGGGCCTTCACCAAACTCACAGGGACAGGGAGTACGCTCTCAAGGTGGCCCTCCACCAAACTCACAGGGACAGGGAGTACGCTCTCAAGGTGGCCCTCCACCAAACTCACAGGGACAGGGAGTACGCTCTCAAGGTGGGCCTTCACCAAACTCACAGGGACAGGGAGTACGCTCTCAAGGTGGGCCTTCACCAAACTCACACGGACAGGGAGTACGCTCTCAAGGTGGGCCTTCACCAAACTCACAGGGACAGGGAGTACGCTCTCAAGGTGGGCCTTCACCAAACTCACAGGGACAGGGAGTACGCTCTCAAGGTGGCCCTCCACCAAACTCACAGGGACAGGGAGTACGCTCTCAAGGTGGGCCTTCACCAAACTCACAGGGACAGGGAGTACGCTCTCAAGGTGGGCCTTCACCAAACTCACAGGGACAGGGAGTACGCTCTCAAGGTTGGCCTTCACCAAACTCACAGGGACAGGGAGTACGCTCTCATAGTGGGCCTTCACCAAACTCACAGGGACAGGGAGTACGCTCTCAAGGTGGCCCTCCACCAAACTCACAGGGACAGGGAGTACGCTCTCAAAGTGGCCCTCCACCAAACTCACAGGGACAGGGAGTACGCTCTCAAGGTGGGCCTTCACCAAACTCACAGGGACAGGGAGTACGCTCTCAAGGTAGGCCTTCACCAAACTCACACGGACAGGGAGTACGCTCTCAAGATGGGCCTTCACCAAACTCACAGGGACAGGAAGTACGCTCTCAAGGTGGGCCTTCACCACACTCACAGGGACAGAGAGTACGCTCTCAAGGTGGGCCTTCACCAAACTCACAGGGCCAGGGAGTACGCTCTCAAGGTGGGCCTTCACCAAACTCACAGAGACAGGGAGTACGCTCTCAAAGTGGGCCTTCACCAAACTCACAGGGACAGGGAGTACGCTCTCAAGGTGGGCCTTCACCAAACTCACAGAGACATGGAGTACGCTCTCACGGTGGGCCTTCACCAAACTCACAGGGACAAGGAGTACGCTCTCAAGGTGGGCCTTCACCAAACTCACAGGGACAGGGAGTACGCTCTCAAGGTGGGCTTTCACCAAACTCACATTGGAGACCTTCCTGCTCATTAATTTGAGGTTCCGGTAAAAACAAAACAACAATCCGACAAATGGGTTAATATACCAACAGCGCGAATTCAGCAGGATATAAAGAAATGTTGCTGGACCGCCATCAATCTGTATAGCAGCGTATCCCTTTCATTATCAGTCCGATGCTTCCCGAAAAATAAGGAGAATCGCAGATAGCATGATAGCGCTAACTTAACGTTAGATGAACGTTAGCAGCTATGGTTAATAATTGTTATATGCTAACGTTATTCTAACATTATTTTGCTCATTGCTTTAACGTTAAATTAACGTTAACAGTAAACCATTCTTAAACGAATATCAAACGGTAGCGACCGGCAAAAGTCGCCATATGCTTAGTGGATATTTAACCTCGTCGGGTCGTTGAGTATGTACCAGCGTGAAAGCGTTTCTTACAGGCGCTCCCCGTAGACCTGATGGACAACAATATTCGGGACGCCTTTGTTTACATGTTGACGGTTGTCACGGGCGACAGGAGAGGCGCCGGAACTACGTCACAAGTGACGGTGCAAATAGAAGGTTCACCATCTTAAATAATAAATACTTGTAGTTTTAAATAGTTTATGTTACATACGTCCGTGCTTATACCGGTAACGTACTTGATATTGCATGAGCACACGTATCGGTTAAAAATCTGCATTAAATATTGTTAAGTTAAAAAGTAACGTAATGACAGCGTATATTTGTAATCTTTAAAGAACCGTGAGTAATATAATGTTATCTTTGCGTTTTACGCTGAGATTTAATGTATTTTGTTCTGCGTAGAATGACCTGCTCTTAAACTGACTGTCAGGGGAGCTGGATACAAGCGTTCCCCACCTGTTAAGCTGTAGCGGGTTCGCCGTGCTACAGAGAGGAGATATCAACTACTTCCTGCTTCGCGCGCCACGGCCACTGGGAGCCATCAAAGCGGTGCGCTTCTGGCACCACAACGCCGGCAGCAGTCCGTCCTGGTAGGTGGGTTATGTTGTCGGTGACACCACAATGCCGGCACCAGTCCGTCCTGGTAGGTGGGTTATGTTGTCGGTGACACCACAACGCCGGCACCAGTCCGTCCTGGTAGGTGGGTTATGTTGTCAGTGACACCATAACGCCGGCACCAGTCCGTCCTGGTAGGTGGGTTATGTTGTCGGTGACACCACAACGCCGGCAGCAGTCCGTCCTGGTAGGTGGGTTATGTTGTCAGTGACACCACAACGCCGGCACCAGTCCGTCCTGGTAGGTGGGTTATGTTGTCAGTGACACCACAACGCCGGCAGCAGTCCGTCCTGGTAGGTGGGTTATGTTGTCAGTGACACCACAACGCCGGCAGCAGTCCGTCCTGGTAGGTGGGTTATGTTGTCGGTGACACCACAACGCCGGCACCAGTCCGTCCTGGTAGGTGGGTTATGTTGTCGGTGACACCACAACGCCGGCACCAGTCCGTCCTGGTAGGTGGGTTATGTTGTCAGTGACACCATAACGCCGGCACCAGTCCGTCCTGGTAGGTGGGTTATGTTGTCGGTGACACCACAACGCCGGCAGCAGTCCGTCCTGGTAGGTGGGTTATGTTGTCAGTGACACCACAACGCCGGCACCAGTCCGTCCTGGTAGGTGGGTTATGTTGTCAGTGACACCACAACGCCGGCAGCAGTCCGTCCTGGTAGGTGGGTTATGTTGTCAGTGACACCACAACGCCGGCACCAGTCCGTCCTGGTAGGTGGGTTATGTTGTCAGTGACACCACAACGCCGGCACCAGTCCGTCCTGGTAGGTGGGTTATGTTGTCAGTGACACCACAACGCCGGCAGCAGTCCGTCCTGGTAGGTGGGTTATGTTGTCAGTGACACCACAACGCCGGCAGCAGTCCGTCCTGGTAGGTGGGTTATGTTGTCAGTGACACCACAACGCCGGCACCAGTCCGTCCTGGTAGGTGGGTTATGTTGTCGGTGACACCACAACGCCGGCAGCAGTCCGTCCTGGTAGGTGGGTTATGTTGTCAGTGACACCACAACGCCGGCACCAGTCCGTCCTGGTAGGTGGGTTATGTTGTCAGTGACACAACAACGCCGGCAGCAGTCCGTCCTGGTAGGTGGGTTATGTTGTCAGTGACACCACAACGCCGGCAGCAGTCCGTCCTGGTAGGTGGGTTATGTTGTTGGTGACACCACAACGCCGGCAGCAGTCCGTCCTGGTAGGTGGGTTATGTTGTCAGTGACACCACAACGCCGGCACCAGTCCGTCCTGGTAGGTGGGTTATGTTGTCAGTGACACCATAACGCCGGCACCAGTCCGTCCTGGTAGGTGGGTGATGTTGTCGGTGACACCACAACGCCGGCACCAGTCCGTCCTGGTAGGTGGGTTATGTTGTCGGTGACACCACAGCGCCGGCAGCAGTCCGTCCTGGTAGGTGGGTTATGTTGTCAGTGACACCATAACGCCGGCACCAGTCCGTCCTGGTAGGTGGGTTATGTTGTGGGTGACACCACAACGCCGGCACCAGGCCGTCCTGGTAGGTGGGTTATGTTGTCAGTGACACCACAGCGCCGGCACCAGTCCGTCCTGGTAGGTGGGTTATGTTGTCGGTGACACCACAACGCCGGCAGCAGTCCGTCCTGGTAGGTGGGTTATGTTGTCGGTGACACCACAACGCCGGCACCAGTCCGTCCTGGTAGGTGGGTTATGTTGTCGGTGACACCACAACGCCGGCAGCAGTCCGTCCTGGTAGGTGGGTTATGTTGTCGGTGACACCACAACCCCGGCACCAGTCCGTCCTGGTAGGTGGGTTATGTTGTCGGTGACACCACAACGCCGGCAGCAGTCCGTCCTGGTAGGTGGGTTATGTTGTCGGTGACACCACAACGCCGGCAGCAGTCCGTCCTGGTAGGTGGGTTATGTTGTCGGTGACACCACAACGCCGGCAGCAGTCCGTCCTGGTAGGTGGGTTATGTTGTCGGTGACACCACAACGCCGGCACCAGTCCGTCCTGGTAGGTGGGTTATGTTGTCGGTGACACCACAACGCCGGCAGCAGTCCGTCCTGGTAGGTGGGTTATGTTGTCGGTGACACCACAACCCCGGCACCAGTCCGTCCTGGTAGGTGGGTTATGTTGTCGGTGACACCACAACGCCGGCAGCAGTCCGTCCTGGTAGGTGGGTTATGTTGTCGGTGACACCACAACGCCGGCAGCAGTCCGTCCTGGTAGGTGGGTTATGTTGTCGGTGACACTACAACGCCGGCAGCAGTCCGTCCTGGTAGGTGGGTTATGTTGTCGGTGACGCCACAACCCCGGCACCAGTCCGTCCTGGTAGGTGGGTTATGTTGTCGGTGACACCACAACGCCGGCAGCAGTCGGTCCTGGTAGGTGGGTTATGTTGTCGGTGACACCACAACGCCGGCAGCAGTCCGTCCTGGTAGGTGGGTTATGTTGTCAGTGACACCACAACGCCGGCACCAGTCCGTCCTGGTAGGTGGGTTATGTTGTAGGTGACACCACAACGCCGGCACCAGTCCGTCCTGGTAGGTGGGTTGTGTTGTCGGTGACACCACAACCCCGGCACCAGTCCGTCCTGGTAGGTGGGTTATGTTGTCAGTGACACCACAACGCCGGCACCAGTCCGTCCTGGTAGGTGGGTTATGTGGTCAGTGACACCACAACGCCGGCACCAGTCCGTCCTGGTAGGTTGTTATGTTGTCGGTGACACCACAACCCCGGCACCAGTCCGTCCTGGTAGGTGGGTTATGTTGTCAGTGACACCACAACGCCGGCACCAGTCCGTCCTGGTAGGTGGGTTATGTTGTCGGTGACACCACAACGCCGGCAGCAGTCGGTCCTGGTAGGTGGGTTATGTTGTCGGTGACACCACAACGCCGGCAGCAGTCCGTCCTGGTAGGTGGGTTATGTTGTCAGTGACACCACAACGCCGGCACCAGTCCGTCCTGGTAGGTGGGTTATGTTGTCGGTGACACCACAACGCCGGCACCAGTCCGTCCTGGTAGGTGGGTTATGTTGTCGGTGACACCACAACCCCGGCACCAGTCCGTCCTGGTAGGTGGGTTATGTTGTCAGTGACACCACAACGCCGGCACCAGTCCGTCCTGGTAGGTGGGTTATGTGGTCAGTGACACCACAACGCCGGCACCAGTCCGTCCTGGTAGGTTGTTATGTTGTCGGTGACACCACAACCCCGGCACCAGTCCGTCCTGGTAGGTGGGTTATGTTGTCAGTGACACCACAACGCCGGCACCAGTCCGTCCTGGTAGGTGGGTTATGTGGTCAGTGACACCACAACGCCGGCACCAGTCCGTCCTGGTAGGTGGGTTATGTTGTCAGTGACACCACAACGCCGGCACCAGTCCGTCCTGGTAGGTGGGTTATGTTGTCAGTGATACAACAACCCCGGCACCAGTCCGTCCTGGTAGGTGGGTTATGTTGTCAGTGATACCACAACCCCGGCACCGGTAGGTGGGTTATGTTGTCAGTGACACCACAACGCCGGCACCAGTCCGTCCTGGTAGGTGGGTTATGTGGTCAGTGACACCACAACGCCGGCACCAGTCCGTCCTGGTAGGTGGGTTATGTTTTCAGTGACACCACAGCGCCGGCACCAGTCCGTCCTGGTAGGTGGGTTATGTTGTCAGTGACACCACAACGCCGGCACCAGTCCGTCCTGGTAGGTGGGTTATGTTGTCAGTGACACCATAACGCCGGCAGCAGTCCGTCCTGGTAGGTGGGTTATGTTGTCGGTGACACCACAACGCCGGCAGCAGTCCGTCCTGGTAGGTGGGTTATGTTGTCGGTGACACCACAACGCCGGCACCAGTCCGTCCTGGTAGGTGGGTTATGTTGTCAGTGACACCACAACGCCGGCAGCAGTCCGTCCTGGTAGGTGGGTTATGTTGTCAGTGACAGCACAACGCCGGCAGCAGTCCGTCCTGGTTGGTGGGTTATGTTGTCGGTGACACCACAACGCCGGCAGCAGTCCGTCCTGGTTGGTGGGTTATGTTGTCAGTGACACCACAGCGCCGGCAGCAGTCCGTCCTGGTAGGTGGGTTATGTTGTCAGTGAAACCACAACGCCGGCACCAGTCCGTCCTGGTAGGTGGGTTATGTTGTCAGTGACACCATAACGCCGGCAGCAGTCCGTCCTGGTAGGTGGGTTATGTTGTCGGTGACGCCACAACGCCGGCACCAGTCCGTCCTGGTAGGTGGGTTATGTTTTCAGTGACACCACAGCGCCGGCAGCAGTCCGTCCTGGTAGGTGGGTTATGTTGTCAGTGACAGCACAACGCCGGCAGCAGTCCGTCCTGGTAGGTGGGTTATGTTGTCGGTGACACCACAACGCCGGCACCAGTCCGTCCTGGTAGGTGGGTTATGTTGTCGGTGACACCACAACGCCGGCACCAGTCCGTCCTGGTAGGTGGGTTATGTTGTCAGTGACACAATAACGCCGGCAGCAGTCCGTCCTGGTAGGTGGGTTATGTTGTCAGTGACACCACAACGCCGGCAGCAGTCCGTCCTGGTAGGTGGGTTATGTTGTCAGTGACACCACAACGCCGGCACCAGTCCGTCCTGGTAGGTGGGTTATGTTGTCAGTGACACCATAACGCCGGCAGCAGTCCGTCCTGGTAGGTGGGTTATGTTGTCAGTGACACCACAACGCCGGCAGCAGTCCGTCCTGGTAGGTGGGTTATGTTGTCGGTGACACCACAACGCCGGCACCAGTCCGTCCTGGTAGGTGGGTTATGTTGTCGGTGACACCACAACGCCGGCACCAGTCCGTCCTGGTAGGTGGGTTATGTTGTCAGTGACACCATAACGCCGGCAGCAGTCCGTCCTGGTAGGTGGGTTATGTTGTCGGTGACACCACAACGCCGGCACCAGTCCGTCCTGGTAGGTGGGTTATGTTGTCGGTGACACAACAACGCCGGCACCAGTCCGTCCTGGTTGGTGGGTTATGTTGTCAGTGACACCACAACGCCGGCACCAGTCCGTCCTAGTATATGGGTTATGTTTTCAGTGACACCACAACGCCGGCAGCAGTCCGTCCTGGTAGGTGGGTTATGTTGTCAGTGACACCACAACGCCGGCAGCAGTCCGTCCTGGTAGGTGGGTTATGTTGTCAGTGACACCATAACGCCGGCACCAGTCCGTCCTGGTAGGTGGGTTATGTTGTCGGTGACACCACAACGCCGGCAGCAGTCCGTCCTGGTAGGTGGGTTATGTTTTCAGTGACACCACAGCGCCGGCAGCAGTCCGTCCTGGTAGGTGGGTTATGTTGTCAGTGACACCATAACGCCGGCAGCAGTCCGTCCTGGTAGGTGGGTTATGTTGTCGGTGACACCACAACGCCGGCAGCAGTCCGTCCTGGTAGGTGGGTTATGTTTTCAGTGACACCACAACGCCGACAACAGTCCGTCCTGCTAGGTGGGTTATGTTGTCAGTGACACCACAACGCCGGCACCAGTCCGTCCTGGTAGGTGGGTTATGTTGTCAGTGACAGCACAACGCCGGCAGCAGTCCGTCCTGGTAGGTGGGTTATGTTGTCAGTGACACCACAACGCCGGCAGCAGTCCGTCCTGGTAGGTGGGTTATGTTGTCGGTGACACCACAACGCCGGCACCAGTCCGTCCTGGTAGGTGGGTTATGTTGTCGGTGACACCACAACGCCGGCACCAGTCCGTCCTGGTAGGTGGGTTATGTTGTCAGTGACACCATAACGCCGGCAGCAGTCCGTCCTGGTAGGTGGGTTATGTTGTCGGTGACACCACAACGCCGGCACCAGTCCGTCCTGGTTGGTGGGTTATGTTGTCAGTGACACCATAACGCCGGCACCAGTCCGTCCTGGTAGGTGGGTTATGTTGTCGGTGACACCACAACGCCGGCAGCAGTCCGTCCTGGTAGGTGGGTTATGTTTTCAGTGACACCACAGCGCCGGCAGCAGTCCGTCCTGGTAGGTGGGTTATGTTGTCAGTGACACCATAACGCCGGCAGCAGTCCGTCCTGGTAGGTGGGTTATGTTGTCGGTGACACCACAACGCCGGCAGCAGTCCGTCCTGGTAGGTGGGTTATGTTTTCAGTGACACCACAACGCCGACAACAGTCCGTCCTGCTAGGTGGGTTATGTTGTCAGTGACACCACAACGCCGGCACCAGTCCGTCCTGGTAGGTGGGTTATGTTGTCGGTGACACCACAACGCCGGCACCAGTCCGTCCTGGTAGGTGGGTTATGTTGTCGGTGACACCACAACGCCGGCACCAGTCCGTCCTGGTAGGTGGGTTATGTTGTCAGTGACAGCACAACGCCGGCAGCAGTCCGTCCTGCTAGGTGGGTTATGTTGTCAGTGACACCACAACGCCGGCACCAGTCCGTCCTGGTAGGTGGGTTATGTTGTCGGTGACACCACAACGCCGACAACAGTCCGTCCTGCTAGGTGGGTTATGTTGTCAGTGACACCACAACGCCGGCACCAGTCCGTCCTGGTAGGTGGGTTATGTTGTCGGTGACACCACAACGCCGGCACCAGTCCGTCCTGGTAGGTGGGTTATGTTGTCAGTGACAGCACAACGCCGGCACCAGTCCGTCCTGGTAGGTGGGTTATGTTGTCGGTGACACCACAACGCCGGCACCAGTCCGTCCTGGTAGGTGGGTTATGTTGTCAGTGACACCACAACGCCGGCACCAGTCCGTCCTGGTAGGTGGGTTATGTTGTCAGTGACAGCACAACGCCGGCAGCAGTCCGTCCTGCTAGGTGGGTTATGTTGTCAGTGACACCACAACGCCGGCACCAGTCCGTCCTGGTAGGTGGGTTATGTTGTCAGTGACAGCACAACGCCGGCAGCAGTCCGTCCTGCTAGGTGGGTTATGTTGTCAGTGACACCACAACGCCGGCACCAGTCCGTCCTGGTTGGTGGGTTATGTTGTCAGTGACAGCACAACGCCGGCAGCAGTCCGTCCTGGTAGGTGGGTTATGTTGTCAGTGACAGCACAACGCCGGCAGCAGTCCGTCCTGGTAGGTGGGTTATGTTGTCAGTGACAGCACAACGCCGGCAGCAGTCCGTCCTGCTAGGTGGGTTATGTTGTCAGTGACAGCACAACGCCGGCAGCAGTCCGTCCTGCTAGGTGGGTTATGTTGTCAGTGACAGCACAACGCCGGCACCAGTCCGTCCTGGTAGGTGGGTTATGTTGTCAGTGACAGCACAACGCCGGCACCAGTCCGTCCTGGTAGGTGGGTTATGTTGTCAGTGACACCACAACGCCGGCAGCAGTCCGTCCTGGTAGGTGGGTTATGTTGTCAGTGACACCACAACGCCGGCACCAGTCCGTCCTGGTAGGTGGGTTATGTTGTCAGTGACACCACAACGCCGGCAGCAGTCCGTCCTGGTAGGTGGATTATGTTGTCAGTGACACCACAACGCCGGCAGCAGTCCGTCCTGGTAGGTGGGTTATGTTGTCGGTGACACCACAACGCCGGCAGCAGTCCGTCCTGGTAGGTGGGTTATGTTGTCAGTGACACCATAACGCCGGCAGCAGTCCGTCCTGGTAGGTGGGTTATGTGGTCAGTGACACCACAACGCCGGCAGCAGTCCGTCCTGGTAGGTGGGTTATGTTGTCAGTGACACCACAACGCCGGCACCAGTCCGTCCTGGTAGGTGGGTTATGTTGTCGGTGACACCACAACGCCGGCACCAGTCCGTCCTGGTAGGTGGGTTATGTTGTCAGAGACACCACAACCCCCCACAGCGGTCCGCCTTGGTAGGTTGGTTACAACAGGTTTGATTGTGGTCCATATTTTGAGGTCATTTTGCTATCATGTAAAGGAACTGAAAAATTAGATAATTAGGAAGGAAAATTGCGGTACAGCTAATTAAGTGCGAGGAAAAGTGGCCTTCTGGTGTACTACGTCATCAAAAAGCGAGTATCGCTGACGTTATCGCCGCTTATGTATATATATGTATTCATGTTTTCAAGAGTTGACACTGAAACAGCTTAAACAATGCGTCTAGTTCATTTCTGCGAAAAGCATGCGAAATTCTTATTCGGAGAAACACATGTGTTAGTGGTTTTACTTATTTGCCTGCGCGCCGGCGTTATTTCTCGCAGGTTTGTGTGTCGCGCCATTGTGACGGACGCTCGGACGGGAGACGCCAGCTACGTCATCTGTAACACGTGGCTCGCCGTCGATCTCGGGGACTGCGTCCTCGACAAAACCTTCCACGTAGCCACCGAGCATCAGATTCGCAGCTTCCAAAACCTCTTCATGTTCAGAGCCGAAGTGTAGGTATAAAGTTACCCATGACATGTCAAAAATTGATGTTAACTGACACGATTTCTGTGGGAATAAGGGGTGGCGGGCAAAGATCTATAGACTTATCGCAGATGTAAATTTAAGAGTGTTTATATGCGTGGCTCTTTTTGTGCTTACTATATGTTATTGTATTTCTTTACATGCTTCGCGGCATGCCTACCTGGGAAGTTTGGTCGTCCAGCTTTCATCAACATCAACATTTCAGTGGGCATGTATTGTCCATTGGTCTAGAGGGTTCCGAGACAAGCACCTGTGGTTCTGCGCGCTGCGACGCCCCGCCCACAGCACCTTCACGTGCGTGCAGCGAGTGTCCTGCTGCCTGACCCTCTTCATGACCTACATGCTGACCAACATCATGTTCTACGGCATCAAGCCCGAGCCCGGCGAGCAGAACATGGACCTCGGCCCCTTCACCATCACCTGGACCGAGATCAGAATAGGTAAGGTGTCTGCTGCGCATCGGTTCACCTTAATTAGCGGTGAGATCGGTCAGCTGATATTGTTTCCACAGCAACCATGCCATTGAAGTTGCTGCTCAGACCGCTCTTGTTCCGCGTTTTCCTAGCGCAATCCGGTAGAGGTCATATTGGGCGAAATTGTGAAGGTCCATCAGTGCCGGGGGTAAGACTTAGGTTTGTAGGGAAACGGAAAAAAACAACCGAAGGTATATAAACATACAGCACAGGTGATAGATCTAACATGAACAATGAAACTTCATATATATTTGAACGATTAGTAATCGAGCTTCTTTTTAAACAAAAATGACCGTTCTTGGCCTGATCCCTCAGGTCTGATTACTGATTGTTCTTGGCCTGATCCTTCAGGTCTGATTACTGATTGTTCTTGGCCTGATCCCTCAGGTCTGATTACTGATTGTTCTTGGCCTGATCCCTCAGGTCTCCTCACTGACTGTTCTTGGCCTGATCCTTCAGGTCTGATCACTGACTGTTCTTGGCCTGATCCCTCAGGTTTGATTACTGATTGTTCTTGGCCTGATCCCTCAGGTCTGATTACTGATTGTTCTTGGCCTGATCCCTCAGGTCTGATTACTGATTGTTCTTGGCCTGATCCCTCAAGTCTGATTACTGATTGTTCTTGGTCCGATCCCTCAGGTCTGATTACTGATTGTTCTTGGCCTGATCCTTCAGGTCTGATTACTGATTGTTCTTGGCCTGATCCCTCAAGTCTGATTACTGATTGTTCTTGGTCCGATCCCTCAGGTCTGATCACTGATTTTTCTTGGCCTGATCCCTCAGGTCTGATTACTGATTGTTCTTGGCCTGATCCCTCAGGTCTGATCACTGATTGTTCTTGGCCTGATCCCTCAGGTCTGATTATTGATTGTTCTTGGTCCGATCCCTCAGGTCTGATCACTGATTGTTCTTGGCCTGATCCCTCAGGTCTGATTACTGATTGTTCTTGGCCTGATCCCTCAAGTCTGATTACTGATTGTTCTTGGTCCGATCCCTCAGGTCTGATTACTGATTGTTCTTGGCCTGATCCTTCAGGTCTGATCACTGATTGTTCTTGGCCTGATCCCTCAGGTTTGATTACTGATTGTTCTTGGCCTGATCCTTCAGGTCTGATCACTGATTGTTCTTGGCCTGATCCCTCAGGTCTGATTACTGATTGTTCTTGGTCCGATCCCTCAGGTCTGATCACTGATTGTTCTTGGCCTGATCCCGCAGGTCTGATTACTGATTGTTCTTGGTCCGATCCCTCAGGTCTGATTACTGGTTGTTCTTGGCCTGATCCCTCAGGTCTGATCACTGATTGTTCTTGGTCCGATCCCTCAGGTCTGATTACTGGTTGTTCTTGGTCCGATCCCTCAGGTCTGATTACTGATTGTTCTTGGTCCGATCCCTCAGGTCTGATTACTGATTGTTCTTGGTCCGATCCCTCAGGTCTGATCACTGATTGTTCTTGGCCTGATCCCGCAGGTCTGATTACTGATTGTTCTTGGTCCGATCCCTCAGGTCTGATTACTGATTGTTCTTGGTCCGATCCCTCAGGTCTGATTACTGAGTGTTCTTGGTCCGATCCCTCAGGTTTGATTACTGGTTGTTCTTGGTCCGATCCCTCAGGTCTGATTACTGATTGTTCTTGGTCCGATCCCTCAGGTCTGATCACTGATTGTTCTTGGCCTGATCCCTCAGGTCTGATCACTGATTGTTCTTGGCCTGATCCTTCAGGTCTGATTACTGATTGTTCTTGGCCTGATCCCTCAGGTCTGATTACTGATTGTTCTTGGCCTGATCCCTCAAGTCTGATTACTGATTGTTCTTGGTCCGATCCCTCAGGTCTGATCACTGATTGTTCTTGGCCTGATCCCTCAGGTCTGATTACTGATTGTTCTTGGCCTGATCCCTCAGGTCTGATCACTGATTGTTCTTGGCCTGATCCCTCAGGTCTGATTACTGATTGTTCTTGGTCCGATCCCTCAGGTCTGATTACTGATTGTTCTTGGCCTGATCCCTCAGGTCTGATTACTGATTGTTCTTGGCCTGATCCCTCAAGTCTGATTACTGATTGTTCTTGGTCCGATCCCTCAGGTCTGATTACTGATTGTTCTTGGCCTGATCCTTCAGGTCTGATTACTGATTGTTCTTGGCCTGATCCCTCAAGTCTGATTACTGATTGTTCTTGGTCCGATCCCTCAGGTCTGATCACTGATTTTTCTTGGCCTGATCCCTCAGGTCTGATTACTGATTGTTCTTGGCCTGATCCCTCAGGTCTGATCACTGATTGTTCTTGGCCTGATCCCTCAGGTCTGATTATTGATTGTTCTTGGTCCGATCCCTCAGGTCTGATCACTGATTGTTCTTGGCCTGATCCCTCAGGTCTGATTACTGATTGTTCTTGGCCTGATCCCTCAAGTCTGATTACTGATTGTTCTTGGTCCGATCCCTCAGGTCTGATCACTGATTGTTCTTGGCCTGATCCCTCAGGTCTGATTACTGATTGTTCTTGGCCTGATCCCTCAGGTTTGATCACTGATTGTTCTTGGCCTGATCCCGCAGGTCTGATTACTGATTGTTCTTGGTCCGATCCCTCAGGTCTGATCACTGATTGTTCTTGGCCTTATTCCGCAGGTCTGATTACTGATTGTTCTTGGCCTGATCCCTCAAGTCTGATTACTGATTGTTCTTGGTCCGATCCCTCAGGTCTGATCACTGATTGTTCTTGGCCTGATCCCTCAGGTCTGATTACTGATTGTTCTTAGCCTGATCCCTCAGGTCTGATCACTGATTGTTCTTGGCCTGATCCCTCAGGTCTGATTACTGATTGTTCTTGGTCCGATCCCTCAGGTCTGATCACTGATTGTTCTTGGCCTGATCCCGCAGGTCTGATTACTGATTGTTCTTGGTCCGATCCCTCAGGTCTGATCACTGATTGTTCTTGGCCTGATCCCTCAAGTCTGATTACTGATTGTTCTTGGTCCGATCCCTCAGGTCTGATTACTGATTGTTCTTGGTCCGATCCCTCAGGTCTGATTACTGATTGTTCTTGGCCTTATTCCGCAGGTCTGATCACTGATTGTTCTTGGTCCGATCCCTCAGGTCTGATTACTGGTTGTTCTTGGCCTGATCCCGCAGGTCTGATTACTGATTGTTCTTGGTCCGATCGCTCAGGTCTGATCACTGATTGTTCTTGGCCTGATCCCGCAGGTCTGATTACTGATTGTTCTTGGTCCGATCCCTCAGGTCTGATTACTGATTGTTCTTGGTCCGATCCCTCAGGTCTGATCACTGATTGTGCTTGGCCTGATCCCGCAGGTCTGATTACTGATTGTTCTTGGTCCGATCCCTCAGGTCTGATCACTGATTGTTCTTGGCCTTATTCCGCAGGTCTGATTACTGATTGTTCTTGGCCTGATCCCTCAAGTCTGATTACTGATTGTTCTTGGTCCGATCCCTCAGGTCTGATCACTGATTGTTCTTGGCCTGATCCTTCAGGTCTGATTACTGATTGTTCTTGGTCAGATCCCTCAGGTCTGATTACTGATTGTTCTTGGCCTGATCCCTCAGGTCTGATTACTGATTGTTCTTGGCCTGATCCCTCAGGTCTGATTACTGACTGTTCTTGGCCTGATCCCTCAGGTCTGATTACTGATTGTTCTTGGCCTGATCCTTCATGTCTGATCATTGATAGTTCTTGGCCTGATCCTTCAGGTCTGATCACTGATTGTTCTTGGCCTGATCCCTCAAGTCTGATTACTGATTGTTCTTGGTCCGATCCCTCAGGTCTGATCACTGATTGTTCTTGGCCTGATCCTTCAGGTCTGATTACTGATTGTTCTTGGTCCGATCCCTCAGGTCTGATTACTGATTGTTCTTGGCCTGATCCCTCAGGTCTGATTACTGATTGTTCTTGGTCCGATCCCTCAGGTCTGATCACTGATTGTTCTTGGCCTGATCCTTCAGGTCTGATTACTGGTTGTTCTTGGCCTGATCCCTCAGGTCTGATTACTGATTGTTCTTGGCCTGATCCCTCAGGTCTGATTACTGACTGTTCTTGGCCTGATCCCTCAGGTCTGATTACTGATTGTTCTTGGCCTGATCCTTCATGTCTGATCACTGATAGTTCTTGGCCTGATCCTTCAGGTCTGATCACTGATTGTTCTTGGCCTGATCCCTCAGGTCTGATCACTGATTGTTCTTGGCCTGATCCCTCAGGTCTGATTACTGATTGTTCTTGGCCTGATCCCTCAGGTCTGATTACTGACCGTTCTTGGCCTGATCCCTCAGGTCTGATTACTGACTGTTCTTGGCCTGATCCCTCAGGTCTGATTACTGACTGTTCTTGGCCTGATCCCTCAGGTCTGATTACTGATTATTCTTGGCCTTATCCCTAAGGTCTGATTACTGACCGTTCTTGGCCTGATCCCTCAGGTCTGATTACTGATTGTTCTTGGCCTGATCCCTCAGGTCTGATTACTGACTGTTCTTGGCCTGATCCCTCAGGTCTGATTACTGACTGTTCTTGGCCTGATCCCTCAGGTCTGATTACTGACTGTTCTTGGCCTGATCCCTCAGGTCTGATCACTGACTGTTCTTGGCCTGATCCCTCAGGTCTGATTACTGACTGTTCTTGGCCTGATCCCTCAGGTCTGATTACTGACTGTTCTTGGCCTGATCCCTCAGGTCTGATTACTGACTGTTCTTGGCCTGATCCCTCAGGTCTGATTACTGACTGTTCTTGGCCTGATCCCTCAGGTCTGATTACTGACTGTTCTTGGCCTGATCCCTCAGGTCTGCAGACCGCCATCCTGACGCTGCCCATCAGCTTGCTGATCGTTGTGCTCTTCCGGAACTCCAGGAGCCGCCACCCTGTTATAAAGCCTTGGCGGCACAACCTGCTGTACACCGTGCCTGACTACGGGGATGTGGCCCGCGAGGCCTCCCTGGGGGCCGTGCCTGGTGATGGGGGTGCGGCCCGTGAAGCCTCGCTAGGGGTCGTGCCTGGTGATGGGGGTGCTGCCGGTGAGGCCTCCCTGGGGGCCGAGCCTGGTGATGGGGGTGCCGCCCGTGAAGCCTCGCTAGGGGTCGTGCCTGGTGATGGAGGTGCTGCCGGTGAGGCCTCCCTGGGGGCCGAGCCTGGTGATGGGGGTGCCGCCCGTGAAGCCTCGCTAGGGGTCGTGCCTGGTGATGGGGGTGCTGCCGGTGAGGCCTCCCTGGGGGCCGAGCCTGGTGATGGGGGTGCCGCCCGTGATGCCTCGCTGGAGGGCGTGGTCCTGGACATCCCTAAGGATGGTCAGTGCGCGCGGCCCTGGGACCAGGGGGTGACACAAGCACTCGCAAAACGCCCATCCATTGCCGAAGCCAGAAAGCAATTCCTGGCAGCCCTTTATGTCCATCAACAAGCCGCAAAACCAAGTGGTCAAGAACGCAGCGAGCCAATACGTCGAACGTCTATAGTCCAAGAAAAACCGCAGGAATTACTCGCATCTGTAAGAGAGATAGAGAACCTGGACAGTGTGGACAGGAGGAAAAATATCGAGAAATCGAATGATATGGCTGCCGGCTTGGGGCATTCCAGGGCACCTCGCCTATCTCTAGTGGAAACTAGAAAGCTTGAATTGCTCCAGTGTGTCGCCAGCCAGAGACAGAAAGAGAGAAAAGGTCTGGATGAACAAGAGATGACCAGAATGGACAAAAACGTCAACGCGAATGTAAACACAAACGCGAACTCGAATGATGGCGACGAGACAGTCCCGGATACCAACAGCGAGACGAAGACCACTGAGACGCTGGGTGAGAGCGGGAACAGTAAGAGCAAGAAGAAGAGTGGGGAGTGCTGGCTGCCGTGGTGGATGGTGTACGTGGGCTGGCTGCTGGTTGTCCTGGTGACGGCCGTCTGTTCCTTCTTCACCATCCTGTACACGTTTAACTACGGCCTGTCCCTGTCGCTGCAGTGGGTCAAGTCGCTGCTGTTCAGCTGGGTGACGGACGTCCTGCTGCAGCAGCCGCTCTCGGTCCTCGGCACAGCCGTCCTCATCAGTCTGATCCTGAAGACACCAGAGGACCTGGACCACGTGGACCCGGACGCCCTCCAGACGCAATCCGAAGGTGAGTCATTCCACCGGAAGGTCACGTGAATTCTACTAACATCTACGATCAATGAAGGTGATTTTTCGGTCCTGAATTTCCACTGCCTGTGATAGTGCCCAGACGGAAATTACATTAAATTATCACACATAAATAATCGTTGTTTGATGTCGTGGCTGATAAGTTAGAGAAGAACGACATCTAGTCATCAATCCCTTTCCTGTCATGGTCATTACTGTCTTATGTCGATGTTCGTTCCCCATGACTTCCATGCTGACCCTTCAATCCACCCCAGTGACCTTCCAGCAGACCTTTTCTTCATCTGGGTGACCTGTCTTGCAATCTTGCTGCCATAACCATCTTGATGTCTCCACTATTCACCTCCATGCCCCTCACAGCGTCTGTTTTTACTTGTCGCGCTGAGCTTCATGACGTCATCTTGCAATCACCATAACCAATCACCATAAGTCCTATTTGGCAATCCATAGCTCCTATGCCCCTCCGCCGCCCTCCGCCTTCGTCATGGCCCATGAAGTCCCCCCCCCCCCCCCACCATCGTCCCTGCGTATGACGTCCCCTCCCCTCGTCCCGCTTCAGAGACGGAGGAGGCCGTGGACATCCGGGTTCTGCTGGCCGCGCTGCGGCGTGACCCGCGCTACGAGCCACCCAAACAGCGCCTCATACAGGACTCGCAGCAGCGGCGCCACCTGGAGGGCCGCATCAACGCCGTGGCCGTGGAGATTGTCCGCTACGCGCTCTTCCTCTACCTCATCCTGCTGCTGGCCTACGCGCAGCGGGACACCAACGTCTACTGGCAGAACAAGTCCATCGCTGACGTCATCTTCAACCGCGCCAGCTTCCAACAGGTCACACAGTCAATGGAAGGTCGCATCGGACGCTAAATAAGCTCAATCATAGCCTAAATGAGTGATCCATGCGGACAATCAGTGGCCATGAACACTCACAGCCAGACGAATCAAATTAGGCCAATACGCATGCATAACAACATTGTCAGCGTGACAATGATATTCATAGCATTAGGCCTAATGCTATGAATATCATTGTTTCGCTGACAATGTTAAAGTTACTCGTACAGTAATATTTTTCTTTAGGAAGAGACAAAAAACATTGACTAGAAATGATTTGGAAATGCATTGATATTTTTAGCATATAAGTACACATATATTGTATGCAATAACTTACCGGACATGCTGTTCAGCCACTTTTCTAAGCGACATTGGTGCGTCTCGTGTGGACGAGTGTGGCTTTCTTGTGAACTGTGCCAAAATTCGCACATTACAGCATTGTTTTTTCCTTTTACCATGTGATAACACATCTACTTATCACAGAGCCAACATCTACATATTCAGACAATGTTTCCAGAGCGTTTTGCCAAAATATTTCAAAAATCATACTGTAGGTGAAAACTTGCTGTATGAGCAGCTTTAAGCGATAATACGCAGTTCAATACCTTCGACAAGTGAAGACCAGTTTTTTTGTGTGTGTGTTCCAGATCAGTTGTTGGCCTAGTTTCTGGGCCTGGGCGGAAGATGTCCGCGATGACCTCTATGACGACCAGATACCTGGTCTCCTTAGCAACCAGGTCTCGTTGAAGTTAGAACCACCACGATTACGACAACAGCGGGTTATTAAAGGTTCGTAAAATACGAGTTTGCAGCCGCGGCTTGCCTGCAGTCGCATTCATTACCCACGACCACAGGTGGTTCGTTGGTTTAAATCAGACGTTTAACAACTCGGTAGGTCATAGCGCGACACTGGGAATGGTCAACGTAGAGTACACACATGCAAGGGCGGATTCAGCAATTTGAAAAGGGGGACCGGGGGGAGTGGGGGCTCCGAACAAAATTGTGACCGGGGCGGGGGGGTGGGGGGGAGGGGGTCCACGCCGCCTCAAATCGCGTTCTTCCTCAAAAAGGAGTTCACGCCTCAGATGGCCTAACTCGATGTGAACTCTTTGTGAACGAAGAAAGACATGAGATGTTTATCCTGCATTATCTATAGACATTTATATTATGTGGAGTTTTGTGGAACCACGCACCGGCTGCGAAGAACTGCCATCACATAATTGGCGCTGACGTGTTGCAGAGAAGGGATGCATCATGGAGCGGATCCAGGCGCCCATCCCCTGCACGTGGTCATTGTCACGTGACACGGAGGACCGTGGCAACTACAACGGGACGTGGGGTGTCGGGGCCGGCAATGACAGTGACGTCACAGCTCACCCCGCGTGGCGCTATCGTCACGCCGACCACGTGGGCAGTCCCCGGCGTCATGGTAACAATTACTGCTAGTAATAATATTATTAATAATTATAATACATGATAAAAGTAATATTATTGTATGAATACAAATAGTGCTAACAATATAATGTTAAAATGGCAATGACAAATTTTTCTTGCTGATAATATAATAGTATTGGTAACAGTAGTGAAAAGAAATGAATAATAATATGGCCGGAGGATAACGGTATTAGCATTATGATGGCACGATCACACCTTGCCGGGTTTAAGTGCCGCCACACCCCAGAGATCTGTTCTATTTGATTATTGTGTTTATCCCTCCCATGATGAAGTCTTCAGGAGGTAGATAAACATAGGTACGTGTTCACAATGGCCGCTCACGGCACCGCGCGGTGCGCTGCGTTATTGCAGGAAAGCTGTCGAGCTACAACGGAGGGGGTTACGTTGCCTCCCTGGGGGCCACGCGCGGGGAGGCGGCCGCCACCCTGCGCGCGCTGCGGGGGGGCGACTGGGTGGACGGCGGCACGGTGGCCGTCGTCTTCGAGCTGACCCTCTACACGGTCAACGTCAACCTGCTGACGCTGGTGTCGGTGGTGGTGGAGCGCCTGCCCTCCGCGGGGGTGCACGTCACTCGGCGGCTGGACACCCTGCGGCTGTACCGCTCGGCCCACGGCCTCCACGTCTTCATCCTCGTCTTCGAGGTGGTGTACTGCCTCTACACCCTGTACTTCATCGTGTACGAGGCCTGCCGGGTGCGACGGCTCAGGCTGGGGTACGTGCGGCAGCCGTGGAACCTGCTGGAGGTGCTGGCCATCGCCGCCTCCCTCACGGTCATCGGGCTGTACGCCGCCCACGCGGTGGAGGTCCAGCAGGCCGTGGCCGCCCTGAGGGCCGGCCGACCCACCGGCAACCGCTTCCAGACCGTCCTCACCCTCGACCAGGCCATGACCTTGACCCTGGGGCTGCTGGTGACGCTGGGTATGGTGAAGTTTTTGCATTTGCTGCGCTTTAACCCGTTGATCTACCGCTTGGGGTGCGTGTTGGCCCGCACCGGGACCCCCATCGCCGGCTACAGCCTCATCCTCGCCGTGCTCTTCGTGTCCTTCGGGGGATTCATGCAGGCCGTCGTGGGTCACCGCGCCGAGGCCTTCCGTACCCTACCCGTCGCCATAACGACCTTGTTTCAGGCCCTGCTGGGGACCTTCACGACGGACGAGCTGGAGGAGGTGTTACCCTTCTGGGGGCCGCTCGTCTTCATCCTCTTCGTCTTTGCCATGATGGCCGTCTTCTTTAACATGTTTGTTACTACCATTATGACGGCGCTGGCCCGGGTCTCGGCCACCCCGCCGCCGGCCAGCGACGCTCAGCTCCTCTGGCTCCTCGTCTATAAGGTTAAGGAGTGGCTGGGGATCAAGACCCGCAGGGCTGACGTCTACCTGCAGTGACCCCCCCCCCCTCCTCGCCCATAAGGTTAAGGAGTGGCTGGGGATCAAGACCCGCAGGGCTGACGTCTACCTGCAGTGACCCCCCCCTCCTCGCCCATAAGGTTAAGGAGTGGCTGGGGATCAAGACCCGCAGGGCTGACATCTACCTGCAGTGACCCCCCCCCCCTCCCTCCTCGCCCATAAGGTTAAGGAGTGGCTGGAGATCAAGACCCGCAGGGCTGACGTCTACCTGCAGTGACCCCCCCCCCCCTCCTCGCCCATAAGGTTAAGGAGTGGCTGGGGATCAAGACCCGCAGGGCTGACGTCTACCTGCAGTGACCCCCCCCCCCTCCTCGCCCATAAGGTTAAGGAGTGGCTGGGGATCAAGACCCGCAGGGCTGACGTCTACCTGCAGTGACCCCCCCCCCTCCCTCCTCGCCCATAAGGTTAAGGAGTGGCTGGAGATCAAGACCCGCAGGGCTGACATCTACCTGCAGTGACCCCCCCCCCCTCCTCGCCCATAAGGTTAAGGAGTGGCTGGGGATCAAGACCCGCAGGGCTGACATCTACCTGCAGTGACACCCCCCCCCCCTCCCTCCTCGCCCATAAGGTTAAGGAGTGGCTGGAGATCAAGACCCGCAGGGCTGACGTCTACCTGCAGTGACCCCCCCCCCCTCCCTCCTCGCCCATAAGGTTAAGGAGTGGCTGGAGATCAAGACCCGCAGGGCTGACATCTACCTGCAGTGACCCCCCCCCCCTCCTCGCCCATAAGGTTAAGGAGTGGCTGGGGATCAAGACCCGCAGGGCTGACGTCTACCTGCAGTGACCCCTCCCCCTCCTCGGCCATAAGGTTAAGGAGTGGCTGGGGATCAAGACCCGCAGGGCTGACATCTACCTGCAGTGACCCCCCCCCCTCCTCGCCCATAAGGTTAAGGAGTGGCTGGAGATCAAGACCCGCAGGGCTGACGTCTACCTGCAGTGACCCCTCCCCCTCCTCGGCCATAAGGTTAAGGAGTGGCTGGGGATCAAGACCCGCAGGGCTGACATCTACCTGCAGTGACCCCCCCCCCCTCCCTCCTCGCCCATAAGGTTAAGGAGTGGCTGGGGATCAAGACCCGCAGGGCTGACATCTACCTGCAGTGACCCCCCCCCCTCCCTCCTCGCCCATAAAGTTAAGGAGTGGCTGGAGATCAAGACCCGCAGGGCTGACATCTACCTGCAGTGACCCCCCCCCCCCTCCTCGCCCATAAGGTTAAGGAGTGGCTGGGGATCAAGACCCGCAGGGCTGACGTCTACCTGCAGTGACCCCTCCCCCTCCTCGGCCATAAGGTTAAGGAGTGGCTGGGGATCAAGACCCGCAGGGCTGACATCTACCTGCAGTGACCCCCCCCCCCCTCCCTCCTCGCCCATAAGGTTAAGGAGTGGCTGGGGATCAAGACCCGCAGGGCTGACGTCTACCTGCAGTGACCCCCCCCCACCCTCGGCCATAAGGTTAAGGAGTGGCTGGGGATCAAGACCCGCAGGGCTGACATCTACCTGCAGTGACCCCCCCCCCCTCCTCGCCCATAAGGTTAAGGAGTGGCTGGGGATCAAGACCCGCAGGGCTGACATCTACCTGCAGTGACACCCCCCCCCCTCCCTCCTCGCCCATAAGGTTAAGGAGTGGCTGGAGATCAAGACCCGCAGGGCTGACGTCTACCTGCAGTGACCCCCCCCCCTCCCTCCTCGCCCATAAGGTTAAGGAGTGGCTGGGGATCAAGACCCGCAGGGCTGACATCTACCTGCAGTGACCCCTCCCCCTCCTCGGCCATAAGGTTAAGGAGTGGCTGGGGATCAAGACACGCAGGGCTGACGTCTACCTGCAGTGACCCCTCCCCCTCCTCGGCCATAAGGTTAAGGAGTGGCTGGGGATCAAGACACGCAGGGCTGACGTCTACCTGCAGTGACCCCTCCCCCTCCTCGGCCATAAGGTTAAGGAGTGGCTGGGGATCAAGACCCGCAGGGCTGACATCTACCTGCAGTGACCCCCCCCCCCCTCCTCGCCCATAAGGTTAAGGAGTGGCTGGGGATCAAGACCCGCAGGGCTGACATCTACCTGCAGTGACCCCCCCCCCCCTCCTCGCCCATAAGGTTAAGGAGTGGCTGGGGATCAAGACCCGCAGGGCTGACATCTACCTGCAGTGACCCCCCCCCCCTCGTCGCCCATAAGGTTAAGGAGTGGCTGGGGATCAAGACCCGCAGGGCTGACATCTACCTGCAGTGACCCCCCCCCCTCCTCGCCCATAAGGTTAAGGAGTGGCTGGGGATCAAGACCCGCAGGGCTGACATCTACCTGCAGTGACCCCCCCCCCCTATTCGCCCATAAGGTTAAGGAGTGGCTGGGATCAAGACCCGCAGGGCTGACATCTACCTGCAGTGACCCCCCCCCCCTCCTCGCCCATAAGGTTAAGGAGTGGCTGGGGATCAAGACCCGCAGGGCTGACATCTACCTGCAGTGACCCCCCCCCCTCCTCGCCCATAAGGTTACGGGGTGGCTGGGGATCAAGACCCGCAGGGCTGACGTCTACCTGCAGTGACCCCCCCCCCCTCCTCGGCCATAAGGTTAAGGAGTGGCTGGGGATCAAGATCCGCAGGGCTGACGTCTACCTGCAGTGACCCCCCCTCCCTCCTCGCCCATAAGGTTAAGGAGTGGCTGGAGATCAAGATCCGCAGGGCTGACATCTACCTGCAGTGACCCCCCCCCCCCCTCCTCGGCCATAAGGTTAAGGAGTGGCTGGGGATCAAGACCCGCAGGGCTGACATCTACCTGCAGTGACCCCCCCCCCCCTCCTCGCCCATAAGGTTACGGGGTGGCTGGGGATCAAGACCCGCAGGGCTGACATCTACCTGCAGTGACCCCCCCCCCTCCTCGGCCATAAGGTTAAGGAGTGGCTGGGGATCAAGACACGCAGGGCTGACGTCTACCTGCAGTGACCCCCCCCCCTCCTCGGCCATAAGGTTAAGGAGTGGCTGGGGATCAAGACACGCAGGGCTGACGTCTACCTGCAGTGACCCCTCCCCCCTCCTCGGCCATAAGGTTAAGGAGTGGCTGGGGATCAAGACCCGCAGGGCTGACATCTACCTGCAGTGACCCCCCCCCCCTCCTCGCCCATAAGGTTAAGGAGTGGCTGGGGATCAAGACCCGCAGGGCTGACATCTACCTGCAGTGACCCCCCCCCCCTCCTCGCCCATAAGGTTAAGGAGTGGCTGGGGATCAAGACCCGCAGGGCTGACATCTACCTGCAGTGACCCCCCCCCCTCGTCGCCCATAAGGTTAAGGAGTGGCTGGGGATCAAGACCCGCAGGGCTGACATCTACCTGCAGTGACCCCCCCCCCCCCTCCTCGCCCATAAGGTTAAGGAGTGGCTGGGGATCAAGACCCGCAGGGCTGACATCTACCTGCAGTGACCCCCCCCCCTCCTCGCCCATAAGGTTAAGGAGTGGCTGGGGATCAAGACCCGCAGGGCTGACATCTACCTGCAGTGACCCCCCCCCCCTCCTCGCCCATAAGGTTAAGGAGTGGCTGGGGATCAAGACCCGCAGGGCTGACATCTACCTGCAGTGACCCCCCCCCCCCTCGTCGCCCATAAGGTTAAGGAGTGGCTGGGGATCAAGACCCGCAGGGCTGACATCTACCTGCAGTGACCCCCCCCCCCCCCTCGCCCATAAGGTTAAGGAGTGGCTGGGATCAAGACCCGCAGGGCTGACATCTACCTGCAGTGACCCCCCCCCCCCCTCCTCGCCCATAAGGTTAAGGAGTGGCTGGGGATCAAGACCCGCAGGGCTGACATCTACCTGCAGTGACCCCCCCCCCCCCCTCCTCGCCCATAAGGTTAAGGAGTGGCTGGGGATCAAGACCCGCAGGGCTGACATCTACCTGCAGTGACCCCCCCCCCCCTCCTCGCCCATAAGGTTAC
>OZ025252.1:1104842-1126347 GCA_964019135.1 Arenicola marina
CACAGACCATGGGCGGCCAGGACATGGGTGATCAATAGAGAGGGGAAGACACCGACTGACACAGACCATGGGCGGCCAGGACATGGTGATCAATAGAGAGAGGAAGACACCGACTGACACAGACCATGGGCGGCCAGGACATGGTGATCAATAGAGAGGGGAAGACACCGACTGACACAGACCATGGGCGGCCAGGACATGGTGATCAATAGAGAGGGGAAGACACCGACTGACACAGACCATGGGCGGCCAGGACATGGTGATCAATAGAGAGGGAAGACACCGACTGACACAGACCATGGGCGGCCAGGACATGGTGATCAATAGAGAGGGGAAGACACCGACTGACACAGACCATGGGCGGCCAGGACATGGTGATCAATAGAGAGAGGAAGACACCGACTGACACAGACCATGGGCGGCCAGGACATGGTGATCAATAGAGAGGGGAAGACACCGACTGACACAGACCATGGGCGGCCAGGACATGGTGATCAATAGAGAGGGGAAGACACCGACTGACACAGACCATGGGCGGCCAGGACATGGTGATCAATAGAGAGAGGGAAGACACCGACTGACACAGACCATGGGCGGCCAGGACATGGTGATCAATAGAGAGGGGAAGACACCGCCTGACACAGACCATGGGCGGCCAGGACATGGTGATCAATAGAGAGGGAAGACACCGACTGACACAGACCATGGGCGGCCAGGACATGGTGATCAATAGAGAGGGGAAGACACCGACTGACACAGACCATGGGCGGCCAGGACATGGTGATCAATAGAGAGAGGGAAGACACCGACTGACACAGACCATGGGCGGCCAGGACATGGTGATCAATAGAGAGGGGAAGACACCGACTGACACAGACGGGCGGCCAGGACATGGTGATCAATAGAGAGAGGAAGACACCGACTGACACAGACCATGGGCGGCCAGGACATGGTGATCAATAGAGAGAGGAAGACACCGACTGACACAGACCATGGGCGGCCAGGACATGGTGATCAATAGAGAGAGGAAGACACCGACTGACACAGACCATGGGCGGCCAGGACATGGTGATCAATAGAGAGAGGAAGACACCGACTGACACAGACCATGGGCGGCCAGGACATGGTGATCAATAGAGAGGGAAGACACCGACTGACACAGACCATGGGCGGCCAGGACATGGTGATCAATAGAGAGAGGAAGACACCGACTGACACAGACCATGGGCGGCCAGGACATGGTGATCAATAGAGAGGGGAAGACACCGACTGACACAGACCATGGGCGGCCAGGACATGGTGATCAATAGAGAGAGGAAGACACCGACTGACACAGACCATGGGCGGCCAGGACATGGTGATCAATAGAGAGGGGAAGACACCGACTGACACAGACCATGGGCGGCCAGGACATGGTGATCAATAGAGAGGGGAAGACACCGACTGACACAGACCATGGGCGGCCAGGACATGGTGATCAATAGAGAGGGGAAGACACCGACTGACACAGACCATGGGCGGCCAGGACATGGTGATCAATAGAGAGGGGAAGACACCGACTGACACAGACCATGGGCGGCCAGGACATGGTGATCAATAGAGAGGGGAAGACACCGACTGACACAGACCATGGGCGGCCAGGACATGGTGATCAATAGAGAGGGGAAGACACCGACTGACACAGACCATGGGCGGCCAGGACATGGTGATCAATAGAGAGGGGAAGACACCGACTGACACAGACCATGGGCGGCCAGGACATGGTGATCAATAGAGAGGGGAAGACACCGACTGACACAGACCATGGGCGGCCAGGACATGGTGATCAATAGAGAGGGGAAGACACCGACTGACACAGACCATGGGCGGCCAGGACATGGTGATCAATAGAGAGGGGAAGACACCGACTGACACAGACCATGGGGCGGCCAGGACATGGTGATCAATAGAGAGGGGAAGACACCGACTGACACAGACCATGGGCGGCCAGGACATGGTGATCAATAGAGAGGGGAAGACACCGACTGACACAGACCATGGGCGGCCAGGACATGGTGATCAATAGAGAGGGGAAGACACCGACTGACACAGACCATGGGCGGCAAGAACATGGTTATCAATAGAGAGGGGAAGACACCGACTGACACAGACCATGGGCGGCCAGGACATGGTGATCAATAGAGAGGGGAAGACACCGACTGACACAGACCATGGGCGGCCAGGACATGGTGATCAATAGAGAGAGGAAGACGACGACTGACACAGACCATGGGCGGCCAGGACATGGTGATCAATAGAGAGGGGAAGACACCGACTGACACAGACCATGGGCGGCCAGGACATGGTGATCAATAGAGAGAGGAAGACGACGACTGACACAGACCATGGGCGGCCAGGACATGGTGATCAATAGAGAGGGGAAGACACCGACTGACACAGACCATGGGCGGCCAGGACATGGTGATCAATAGAGAGGGGAAGACACCGACTGACACAGACCATGGGGGGCCAGGACATGGTGATCAATAGAGAGGGGAAGACACCGACTGACACAGACCATGGGCGGCCAGGACATGGTGATCAATAGAGAGGGGAAGACACCGACTGACACAGACCATGGGCGGCCAGGACATGGTGATCAATAGAGAGAGGAAGACACCGACTGACACAGACCATGGGCGGCCAGGGCATGGTGATCAATAGAGAGGGGAAGACACCGACTGACACAGACCATGGGGGGCCAGGACATGGTGATCAATAGAGAGGGGAAGACACCGACTGACACAGACCATGGGCGGCCAGGACATGGTGATCAATAGAGAGGGGAAGACACCGACTAATACAGACCATGGGCGGCCAGGACATGGTGATCAATAGAAAGGGGAAGACACCGACTGACACAGACCATGGGCGGTCAGGACATGGTGATCAATAGAAGAAACCTGCTATAGACCATAGACATTGGCGGCACAAGAACACAGAGCACCAAAGAGGGAATTAACCGGGACCATCAGAGAAACTTTATTGCCCCAATGGCAATGTAAAGTCCCTGAAACAGTCGAACGATATTTCGGGGAGGCCCGGACAACCATTCCGGATCCCGATTATCGCTAGGGTAACGCTAGGACCCCGCCACGGCAGGAACCATCGAGCCGCCAGAAGCCAACCACTTGGACGTCAGGAGAAGGCGTAAAGTGGCCGCGCAGTGTAATTAAATCCCTATCGTCGTCAGCGGCAAGGATCCACCTCCGCCACCACCACCGCCACCATCACCGTCACCACCGTCACCACCGCCACCAACGCCACCGCCACCACCACCATCGCCACCGCCACCAACGCCGCCGCCACTACCACGGCGGGCCGTGGTCGTTACAAGGGAAGTCTTCCGTGGTACGAGTTGTCTTGTAAACGAGCTTGTTATCCAGAGCCCCACCGCACCACCAGGAGGAGGTCTTGAACCGCGAAAACCCCAATTACCCGATGGCCCTGAGGAAAACACAATGTGCCTGTAGTTTTACATGAGCTATCAATCTTGGATTATGGCTTGGGATGGGTTACAGGAAGGCAGGTGGAGGGTGGAGGTGGAGGGTAGAGGTGGAGGGTGGAGGGTGGAGGGAGGGGCGTGAAGGTGGAGGGTGGAGGTGGCTGGTGGAGATGGAGGGTGGAGGTGGAGGGTGGAGGGTGGATGTGGAGGGTCAAGGGTGGAGGTCGAGGGTGGATGCGGAGGGTCAAGGGTGGAGGTGGAGGGTGAAGGTGGGGGTGGAGGACAGGTGGGGTGTGAAAGTGGAGGGTGGAGATGGAGGGTGGATTCATTATGCACTGCGTCATGCAGACCGTATTACAGCCTATGTGAACTGCTCCTCCGCCCCCTCCTTCCGCCATGTGTTTATGCTGCGGACTCTTCACGATGGAGAAACCTGGTTGGTGAACCGCGTCGAGGGTATGACTTGGGAGGATGTCCCTAGTCATGATACTGCCACTCCACTGTCAGTAGACTGTCACTACACTGTCAGTTGACTGTCAGTAGACTGTCAGTAGACTGTCAGTAGACTGTCAGTAGACTGTTAGTAGACTGTTAGTACACTGTCAGTACACTGCCACTACAGTGGCATTACACTGTCAGTACACGGGACGGTCATTGCACTTTCAGTACAGGAACTGCTGTTACCATATATCGGGTCGTACTGAGGACTGACGGAGGAATTTGACTTCAGTCACTGGAGTTTTCAAGACGCGATCGATACACAATAGCCGAGTCCCATTTAGTTAAAGGCGATCGACGAGATCTCGTGAACTTTAATCATCTGGCGAGAGTTCCTGGCACGCACGACCAGCATTATACAAACCCTATCGACCCGAATCGATGTCTTCAATGGGACCTCGCCCTTCCTCCCCCCCCCCCACCCCCTTGCCCCACGGTTTCTGCCGCTCCCGATAACTTCTTTACTGTCCGCTACCGTCCAGCCCATGCCTCTCTACACCCCCCGCATCCCCTTCGCACTGTTCACCCCATGCCTCACCAACCCCCTCCCCCGTTGACCCCATGGCACCCTACCCCCGCCCCCTTCGTTCACCCCATGCCTCCCCCATCCATCCGTTCATCCATGCAACCCTACACCCCCCACCCGACCCCCTTACCCCTGCATTGTTCAGACGTCGTTCTCTGGGCTCCGTAAGTCGCAATGATTCAAAGACGCCAAACACGACATCCAATATTCTCGCAGAGGGCGCCAAAATCGCTGGTTTTATCGCCACCCAGTGGTAAGGAAATGACCGTCACAATAACTTCGCCTAAAACTATGGTTCTACATGGATTACCTCGACACTTAAAGTTGCATGTTGAGTTCTTTCCCGCCAAAACTAAGCCTAGGCGAAATTTATATCAAAATTTGCAGAAAACTCGATTATTTCATTTTATAAACTCAGAAACCTGATAAACATCGCCGTTTCGGCTGTGCTGTGGCAAACGTGTCTAGCCAGGGGCACCACAGATCTCTGTCAAGGCACTGCTACTTATAGCAAAAGCATCGCGAAGCACACAAACTGATGACGTTTACCACTAAAATGAAAATTTGTGGTAAATTGATATCACGGACAAGGCTAAGAGACACTGTTTGGCAGTTTGGCATGGGTGGAGTATAGACAAAAGAGATCTTGAATGATTCAAGGACTGATTATTATTTGTATTTTGACCGCTTTAGTTTTGTCGGGAAAGAGCTCGACATGCAACTTTAACTGTTTTTTACCTATTATACGGCCCATACGCACAAAACGTGCTTAAAACACTAACATTTTACCATATGATCTCTGATTGGGTTAACGTTATCCTGAGCCTGCTGAGCCTGAACGAGAGGGTACCCTTCAGATCTCTGTCCTATGTCCTTCAAATGCCTGACCACGATGATGTGTCATGGTTGTTTAGCAACAGCGCCCGGTCGTGTTACACCCCACCTGGCTAAGCCTTGCTGAGGTACATTGGTCGTGTTACACCCCACCTGGCTAAGCCTTGCTGGGGTACATTGGTCGTGTTACACCCCACCTGGCTAAGCCTTGCTGAGGTACATTGGTCGTGTTACACCCCACCTGGCTAAGCCTTGCTGGGGTACATTGGTCGTGTTACACCCCACCTGGCTAAGCCTTGCTGAGGTACATTGGTCGTGTTACACCCCACCTGGCTACGCCTTGCTGGGGTAAATTGGTCGTGTTACACCCCACCTGGCTACGCCTTGCTGGGGTACATTGGTCGTGTTACACCCCACCTGGCTACGCCTTGCTGGGGTACATTGGTCGTGTTACACCCCACCTGGCCAAGCCTTGCTGAAGTACATTGGTCGTGTTACACCCCACCTGGCTAAGCCTTGCTGAGGTACATTGGTCGTGTTACACTCCACCTGGCTACGCCTTGCTGGGGTATATTGGTCGTGTTACACCCCACCTGGCTACGCCTTGCTCTGGTACATTGGTCGTGTTACACCCCACCTGGCTAAGCCTTGCTGAGGTACATTGGTCGTGTTACACCCCACCTAGCTAAGCCTTGCTGAGGTACATTGGTCGTGTTACACCCCACCTGGTTACGCCTTGCTCTGGTACATTGGTCGTGTCACACCCCACCTGGCTAAGCCTTGCTGGGGTACATTGGTCGTGTTACACCCCACCTAGCTAAGCCTTGCTGAGGTACATTGGTCGTGTTACACCCCACCTGGTTACGCCTTGCTCCGGTACATTGGTCGTGTCACACCCCACCTGGCTAAGCCTTGCTGGGGTACCTTGGTCGTGTTACACCCCACCTGGCTAAGCCTTGCTGAGGTACATTGGTCGTGTTACACCCCACCTGGCTAAGCCTTGCTGAGGTACATTGGTCGTGTTACACCCCACCTGGCTAAGCCTTGCTGAGGTACATTGGTCGTGTTACACCCCACCTGGCTAAGCCTTGCTGAGGTACATTGGTCGTGTTACACCCCACCTGGCTAAGCCTTGCTAGGGTACATTGGTCGTGTTACACCCCACCTGGCTAAGCCTTGCTGGGGTACATTGGTCGTGTTACACCCCACCTGGCTAAGCCTTGCTGAGGTACATTGGTCGTGTTACACCCCACCTAGCTACGCCTTGCTGAGGTACATTGGTCGTGTTACACCGCACCTGGCTAAGCCTTGCTGAGGTACATTGGTCGTGTTACACTCCACCTGGCTAAGCCTTGCTGGGGTACATTGGTCGTGTTACACCGCACCTGGCTAAGCCTTGCTGAGGTACATTGGTCGTGTTACACTCCACCTGGCTAAGCCTTGCTGGGGTACATTGGTCGTGTTACACCCCACCTGGCTACGCCTTGCTGGGGTACATTGGTCGTGTTACACCCCACCTAGCTAAGCCTTGCTGGGGTACATTGGTCGTGTTACACCCCACCTGGCTAAGCCTTGCTGGGGTACATTGGTCGTGTTACACCCCACCTGGCTAAGCCTTGCTGGGGTAAATTGGTCGTGTTACACCCCACCTGGCTACGCCTTGCTGGGGTACATTGGTCGTGTTACACCCCACCTGGCTACGCCTTGCTGGGGTACATTGGTCGTGTTACACCCCACCTGGCCAAGCCTTGCTGAAGTACATTGGTCGTGTTACACCCCACCTGGCTAAGCCTTGCTGAGGTACATTGGTCGTGTTACACTCCACCTGGCTACGCCTTGCTGGGGTATATTGGTCGTGTTACACCCTACCTGGCTACGCCTTGCTGGGGTATATTGGTCGTGTTACACCCCACCTTGCTAAACCTTGCTGGGGTACATTGGTCGTGTTACACCCCACCTGGCTAAGCCTTGCTGAGGTACATTGGTCGTGTTACACCCCACCTGGCTAAGCCTTGCTGAGGTACATTGGTCGTGTTACACCCTACCTGGCTACGCCTTGCTGGGGTACATTGGTCGTGTTACACCCTACCTGGCTACGCCTTGCTGGGGTACATTGGTCGTGTTACACCCCACCTGGCTAAGCCTTGCTGAGGTACATTGGTCGTGTTACACCCCACCTGGCTAAGCCTTGCTGGGGTACATTGGGCGTGTTACACCCCACCTGCCTAAGCCTTGCTGGGGTACATTGGTCGTGTTACACCCCACCTGGCTAAGCCTTGCTGGGGTAAATTGGTCGTGTTACACCCCACCTGGCTACGCCTTGCTGGGGTACATTGGTCGTGTTACACCCCACCTGGCCAAGCCTTGCTGAAGTACATTGGTCGTGTTACACCCCACCTGGCTAAGCCTTGCTTGGGTACATTGGTCGTGTTACACCCCACCTGGCTAAGCCTTGCTGAGGTACATTGGTCGTGTTACACCCCACCTGGCTAAGCCTTGCTGGGGTACATTGGGCGTGTTACACCCCACCTGGCTAAGCCTTGCTGGGGTACATTGGTCGTGTTACACCCCACCTGGCTAAGCCTTGCTGGGGTAAATTGGTCGTGTTACACCCCACCTGGCTACGCCTTGCTGGGGTACATTGGTCGTGTTACACCCCACCTGGCTAAGCCTTGCTGAGGTACATTGGTCGTGTTACACCCCACCTGGCTAAGCCTTGCTTGGGTACATTGGTCGTGTTACACCCCACCTGGCTAAGCCTTGCTGAGGTACATTGGTCGTGTTACACCCCACCTGGCTAAGCCTTGCTGGGGTACATTGGGCGTGTTACACCCCACCTGGCTAAGCCTTGCTGGGGTACATTGGTCGTGTTACACCCCACCTGGCTAAGCCTTGCTGGGGTAAATTGGTCGTGTTACACCCCACCTGGCTACGCCTTGCTGGGGTACATTGGTCGTGTTACACCCCACCTGGCCAAGCCTTGCTGAAGTACATTGGTCGTGTTACACCCCACCTGGCTAAGCCTTGCTGGGGTACATTGGTCGTGTTACACCCCACCTGGCTAAGCCTTGCTGAGGTACATTGGTCGTGTTACACCCCACCTAGCTACGCCTTGCTGAGGTACATTGGTCGTGTTACACCGCACCTGGCTAAGCCTTGCTGAGGTACATTGGTCGTGTTACACTCCACCTGGCTAAGCCTTGCTGGGGTACATTGGTCGTGTTACACCGCACCTGGCTAAGCCTTGCTGAGGTACATTGGTCGTGTTACACTCCACCTGGCTAAGCCTTGCTGGGGTACATTGGTCGTGTTACACCCCACCTGGCTACGCCTTGCTGGGGTACATTGGTCGTGTTACACCCCACCTAGCTAAGCCTTGCTGGGGTACATTGGTCGTGTTACACCCCACCTGGCTAAGCCTTGCTGGGGTACATTGGTCGTGTTACACCCCACCTGGCTAAGCCTTGCTGGGGTAAATTGGTCGTGTTACATCCCACCTGGCTACGCCTTGCTGGGGTACATTGGTCGTGTTACACCCCACCTGGCTACGCCTTGCTGGGGTACATTGGTCGTGTTACACCCCACCTGGCCAAGCCTTGCTGAAGTACATTGGTCGTGTTACACCCCACCTGGCTAAGCCTTGCTGAGGTACATTGGTCGTGTTACACTCCACCTGGCTACGCCTTGCTGGGGTATATTGGTCGTGTTACACCCTACCTGGCTACGCCTTGCTGGGGTATATTGGTCGTGTTACACCCCACCTTGCTAAACCTTGCTGGGGTACATTGGTCGTGTTACACCCCACCTGGCTAAGCCTTGCTGAGGTACATTGGTCGTGTTACACCCCACCTGGCTAAGCCTTGCTGAGGTACATTGGTCGTGTTACACCCTACCTGGCTACGCCTTGCTGGGGTACATTGGTCGTGTTACACCCTACCTGGCTACGCCTTGCTGGGGTACATTGGTCGTGTTACACCCCACCTGGCTAAGCCTTGCTGAGGTACATTGGTCGTGTTACACCCCACCTGGCTAAGCCTTGCTGGGGTACATTGGGCGTGTTACACCCCACCTGCCTAAGCCTTGCTGGGGTACATTGGTCGTGTTACACCCCACCTGGCTAAGCCTTGCTGGGGTAAATTGGTCGTGTTACACCCCACCTGGCTACGCCTTGCTGGGGTACATTGGTCGTGTTACACCCCACCTGGCCAAGCCTTGCTGAAGTACATTGGTCGTGTTACACCCCACCTGGCTAAGCCTTGCTTGGGTACATTGGTCGTGTTACACCCCACCTGGCTAAGCCTTGCTGAGGTACATTGGTCGTGTTACACCCCACCTGGCTAAGCCTTGCTGGGGTACATTGGGCGTGTTACACCCCACCTGGCTAAGCCTTGTTGGGGTACATTGGTCGTGTTACACCCCACCTGGCTAAGCCTTGCTGGGGTAAATTGGTCGTGTTACACCCCACCTGGCTACGCCTTGCTGGGGTACATTGGTCGTGTTACACCCCACCTGGCCAAGCCTTGCTGAAGTACATTGGTCGTGTTACACCCCACCTGGCTAAGCCTTGCTTGGGTACATTGGTCGTGTTACACCCCACCTTGCTAAGCTTTGCTGAGGTACATTGCCCCGAGTGACCCATTCGTCGCGGTAACGCTCTCGCCTCTCTCTGCAACACCCGATAGTCACGTGACATTGGTAATTGCAGCTGCCTGCCGCCAGGGGAGGCCAGGGGGCTGTACCCGACCAGACCAAGTAGGCCTCGAGGTGTTAATGAATGCAGTGCGTTTGTGTCGACTCCTGCATTACCCTATTATCGCCGCTATGTAACTTTCAGGTAAGCACCCCATAAAAAGCCTCGGCGATTTGGAGAAGACCTCGGTAAACCTCGGCAAACATCGGCGGGCTGTAGCCCTGACATTTTACGCAATCTTAATGAAACAAAGCACTTTATTATTACCATACTGTTATTTTTTATGGCTACAATTTACATTTTTATATCTCATTCCAGGATTGCATTAGATTTAAGCTTCCCAAAGAGCTATTACTGATGATAATATTGACTTAATATTGAGCTGAATTGTAGCAAAATTGGAGTGTGAAGGTAATTGCATGTCATCAATTTGTCACTGCTATCACCAATTTGTCACTGCTATCACCAAGCTGTCACTGCTATCTCCAAGCTGTCACTGCTATCACCAAGTTGTTACTGTCATCACCAATTTGTCACCACCACTGGGTTATAATGCTTCATTAGGCCAGCATTAAGCCAACATTAGGCCAGCATTAGGCCAGCATTAGGCCAGCATTAGGCCAACATTAGGCCAGCATTAGGCCAGCATTAAGCCAGCATTAGGCCAACATTAGGCTAGCATTTGGCTAGCAGTAAGCCAGCATTAGGCCAGCATTAGGCCAACATTAGGCCAGCATTAGGCCAGCATTAGGCCAACATTAGGCTAGCATTTGGCTAGCAGTAGGCCAGCATTAGGCCAACATTAGGCCAGCATTAGGCCAGCATTAAGCCAACATTAGGCCAGCATTAGGCCAGCATTAGGCCAACATTAGGCCAGCATTAGGCCTGCATTAGGCCAACATTAGGCCAGCATTAGGCCTGCATTAGGCTAACATTAGACCAACATTAGGCCAGCATTAGGCCTGCATTACGCCAACATTAGGCCAGCATTAGGCCTGCATTACGCCAACATTAGGCCAGCATTAGGCCAACATTAGGCCAGCATTAAGCCAGCATTAGGCCTGCATTACGCCAACATTAGGCCAGCATTAGGCCAACATTAGGCCAGCATTAGGCCAACATTAGGCCAGCATTAGGCCTGCATTAGGCCAACATTAGGCCAACATTAGGCCAGCATTAGGCCAGCATTAGGCCTGCATTAGGCCAACATTAGGCCAGCATTAGGCCTGCATTAGGCCAACATTAGGCCAGCATTAGGCCTGCATTAGGCCAACATTAGGCCAGCATTATGCCAGCCTGTTGACGCCGCCCTGTCGGTTAGGAGTGACTGGACTTCTTGGGGTGAGAGGGGGTGAGAGGGGGTGAGAGGCGACCGACTGAAGGCAGATTAATGCAATGGTGCGGGCGTCCGTGTGGGGTGGGTGTGTGTGTGAGGGGTGGGGGTGGGGGTCAGACCAGTTCAGACCGCTGTACGCCTCAGGACATGAGATGGCGTTGATTGGCAAGTCACGTGTCTTGGGTAGGTGATATACCCGTACATGGGACTGTCTGACTTCTATGCTGGAAGATGGTGAAAGGGAGGGAGAAGGGGGCGCAGGGACGACGGACCGGGGGGTGGGGGGGGAAGGGCAGTAGCAGGGACGCCGAGGGGGTGGGGGGGCAGTCTAGGACATGCGTCACAGATACATACTGAAGCTGCGGTTTGTGTCAAAATGGACGGATCTGTGCTTGACGCCACCTTAGACATGGGCTGCACCAGACCAACGACTCACGGAGACCCTGAGATGAAAGGATGACATGGTCCTGGACACATGTCAGCTTGGCTCCCGCCACCGATCGGTCTGCTGTCTGACCACTCTGCCTCAGCGAGGCTGCGGCACCACATTTCATGATGAAATGTCTGGGATCCTGATTGAGTATGGACCTACAGAAACCATGCACTTGCTCTTTCTTGGCACTTTCCTGCTTCTCGACTCTCTCATAATTCTTTATGTATGACGTCCAATCCATGTTGGTCCACTCATAGCGCTGCATAATGAATGCCGTGAAGTTACGGCAGAGTTTTACTGGCATAACCTAATCGCATCGTTATCGCGTTTCCAACAACAGGCGAATCTGGAATATCGTGTCGAAGCCAATTTTTACAACCTTCAACGCGTGCCCCCCCCCCCCCCCTGAGACACGGACAAGCCCAGGGCTCCGTTCCCTGACATCATTACCGGCAGAGCAGGGGTGGTCAGCGCTACATCAAGACGCCTTCCCCAGTCGCCGCAAGGAGCGCTGGTATCGGTGGACAAGACAAAGGGGTAATGGGACCAGCCTAGCTAGCGTCCCAGCTGTCACGCGACCTTGGTGTGACAGGTAATAATGGAGGTGAGTGATGAGGCTCAAGTGAAGTCCTCCTCGTCCTCCTCTTTCTTACCGCCCCCCCCCCCACCTCCGCTTACCACCCTCCTCCCCTATCTCGATCCTCTCCCCCCCAAACCCCTCCACCTACCCGCCCCACGCTCTGTGCACCTCTACCCCTCTCTTCTTGACTGCTGCCGGATAGGACGAACACAGTGAGATCTGATCCAGATGTGATTAGCAGTTGGCTGAGTGACTCGGGAGAGATGTGTGACGTCACCAGGAGCCGGCGTACCGTACACCAGGTCACGGCCAGTACGACACTGGACGCCCCAAGACGATGGAATAAATCTTGTTGACCAGGCAACGAAATACAATATCGTGTTGTACGAAAACTAGCTCTTTCATTTACTTACACTTCAATAAGAGGACACTGTTTAAAATGAGAGAGGTAGGCAGTTGGATTGGTAGTAGTATTACTTGCCAGAGGAGAATACGTGAGCTATACTGAAAGACTCTAAACCTCATTCCTTTAAGTCGAAATGACGTTTTCGGCGCTGTTTATGTAAATGAAAAATGACCGTGCTTCGGGCCATATTTGTAAACAAGAACGCTGAAGTGGGCCAAGCAACACCAAGGAGAATGGGAAGAAATGACGAAACGTTCCCAGACACGACTAGGCGGGATTAATGGTTGTATATTCAGGACGCTTTAATCAATAGGCAGATCCATAATCCCACACTAAGCCCCGCCTACGCTTGAGTCCTTTTTCCCTAATCGTGAGTATGAAATTGACAATCATGGCAGATGGTAGGTGTAAGTACTCATCTTTGAAACTGACAAGACAGTGACATGCTGCTTTGTTTGTCCGATTTGTTTGCCAGACATAACGCACATGGAAGAACTTTTTTCACCACCATGATTGGATGAAACCAGCAGTGACGTTAGTGAATGATTGACAGCCTGGATCGGTCTATTCTGGTCGCTAGGCGGGTTTACACCGTCGACATGGAGGTCAGTTGTCGAGTATGCTCCCAATTGACCATGGGGATTTCAGAATGCGGCAATACCAATTCGACAATTCGGAGAATTGTCACGACTGGGATAGTTCGGACTGGGGCAAGGGGTCCAGCAGCGGTTTCTTTCCTAGTATGTGTGAAAAATATCAGACTTCTATGAAAGAATTGCTCACGGAAAGGGTTGGGGAGGAGACGGCGGAAGTTCCGCTCGTCGTCCATTCAGTCCTGGGTGAAGCTATTGTACGATCACCGCGACACCATGGTCGACCTTTCTCTCGTGAGGCATCACCACATTTGGATGAACACAGCGACAGCAGTACTGATACAACACAGGCTGTGTGAGGACAGGAAGCAAGTACTGCCAATCAGTAATGAACAAATTGCAGCTAAGGCTGGAGTGATATATATTGTGTTAGGCAGCGTCAGGTCACGCCATCGTGTCTTTTATTAATGCGAGAAAAAGGAATAATTTCTGCCTTCATCTAGATGTAGACCTCGATGTATGACATTGGGAAAACGCGAAAATGTCCAAATGCGAAGTACTAAATGCTACCCCGGTCCGTTATCGCGAGAAATCACACGAGACGTCGACCAGAATGGAGCTTTGGATGCCACAACGCTGGATGATTTCGCTGGTTCACTGCTCGAGTCAGTGAACCAGCCTCACAAGTAGTCACAAGAACACAGTACATGCGATTCTCCAGAACTGGGCAGCAGCACCCTTTATCGGCCATCTTCCGGATGATGCTGGGAAGACTGAACAAACACAGTTTATGAGGATGAATGGGCGGAATTCTCCCCTGGGACTCATCTTCGTCTATTGATTTCCTGCCGTCTGGAGATTGCTGTTGGCACTGACCGCAGCGCCGCGGCGGCAAATCAAGGCAAACACCCAACCGCCAATAGCTGCAGACAAAAAACCCCGCTCGCCCGGTCTTGTACTGCGGAGAATGATCAAAGAATCTGGGTGCTGCGTAAGCAAATATCAACGCTTGATTTGATTACGAGAAGAGGACTTTCCATTTGTGGAAGGATAGCTGGGCAGAGTCTATGACAGGGCTGGCATTTCACCATTGGAGCCGTTTGATTGGTCGATACGTCTGCCGCAACAATACCCACATTCCTGAAACCACGATTTGACCATTTGTCAGTCGCTTGAAGATATATATATATATTAGAAAGTGTCCGCTATTTTTAAAAATACCTTTGACTGCCACCAATATAATTATAGGAATATGCCGTTATTTTCAAATCTTCTGTCTAAATAAAAGCAGTAATTAAATTGCAAATAGACCAAGCCAATGAACGGGTCGGTCCGAAAGCTGTTGGCTACATTTTACGATATACCATATGAAATGCCACCCCCCTGTCCCTCCCTTCACCACCACGACATTACGTTTTGCACACGACGAGCATTAAGTCGGTAACAGAAAGCTTGTCAATTTTGACATCAACCCCTTGCGCCCACCCCCTCACTCCAACTCCCTGGCCCTTGCAATGAAAGGTCAGACAAGCTGGTACCCTTGTCGGATGTTGCTTCTCCATGTAAGCTCCCTTTGGTGACTACCATACAATCTGGTAAGATAAAAAGATTGTGATCGACGTGTACCAGAAAGACACATTGTTCACTTTTTCAGCCGGGCACAGACGACGAACGTGAATTGGATGCTGGGAGGGGGGGGGGGGAGGGGATGCGTGAGGGTGCAGAGAGTCGCCTAGCAATGTGCAGGAGAATCTGGTAGACTCGGACACTGGTCAAAGAGTGGAACGGGTGGGGGAGGGAGGGGGGGGGGGGCTGGTATGTTGTAGAGGAGTAGGAGGAGGGTGTGGGTGGTAGCCGAAGCTCTGAGGCACAGGAGCAATCTAAGTTAAAAATATCACCATCGGCTTCCGAAATTGGTAACTTCTCAAATAGCATTTCGGGTAAGAGTTCTAAACCCGCCCTGGCTCCAGGTATGGACATGTTACGTGTTAAGATAGCAGTTTACATCCAAATGATAATCCATTTATTCTTTAAACTATGTGACAGGATTCTAAACTGAAATGTTGATGTGTTAGATTTAACTTGTATGGAGATCAAGGCTAATTCAGGAGATCACTTTGGGGTGATCACTTTGGGCTGAGACAATGAGACGTCTCGCGACAATGTGACGTCGGTCATTGGATGAAACACGTCCTTCACCCATGTGCAGGTCCCAGGGTTCGCACCCGTGACCTGTAAGTTGTCTGGAGCGCAATGCGCTACACCAAGGCGCTTTCATAAGCCAATCCGACGGCCAGGAGGGCAGGAGGTAACGAGGTAACGACGCCGAACATGTTTATTGCGCACTACCGGGCCTCCATGGCAGGCCGTATGCCTCCCATTGGTCATTAACGAGCATTCACATCGGTCTTCTGACATCCAATAAACCCATTTCCCGCGGTGTGCCATGCTCCGCTAAGAAGACCGAACAAGGCGAAATCGATCTATCTTCAATGGAGCCCTCCGAGGTATCAGTCGGGCGGCGTTCTCTTCACTTCCGGGTGTCGCAAGATCAATGGACGCCGAGCACGCACACATTGGTACCGCCAGCCGCCGACAGGTGAAGGGCTCGCCATTCTCTACTATAGAGGGCGCCATGCATCGTATCAAACATATGAATTTATTGATGGGTCGATTAGTATTTCAGGCAACCTTTGTGCGCAAATGACCTAAATGGGGTTAAACAACTTCTGGGACAATGGAAAGAAATTATGCAAAGAAATTATGAATCTCCCTTATCAATATGTACAGCAAAGGTTATTATAAATGCATGGGCGGCTGCCGTATGAATATATAGCCATGGTTAATAACATAATCGCTTTCTGATGAGAAATATTAGACTATATAGGCCATCCTTAATTCCAGTAGGTATAATCAAGACGATAATATATACACATATATATATAATAGCTTTTTTTGATATATGCCCTCTCCGTACTGGGGCAGAGGACACGGCCGGCACCTTTTTCCAAGATTGCCTGTCCATACCTGTCCGAAAAATCATCCTTCTTTAACCCCAACTTACGCACCTCTCAAGTAATTGAAAAATAGTCCCTTTTACGGGATAAAAGCCTTAGGGTTCGTCGTTGTCCGGAAAACAAATCATTCAACGCTGCTAGTTCTTTCCCCTTTAAGCCCCCAAAATGGTCCCATGGCGGTCGACAGAACAACCCCTGCCCCACCACCACCCAATCCCCTCCCCTGTTTCACACCTTCCACAGTACAATACTTTATTGAAGCAATAGAGATATTGAAGCAAGATTGCCGCTTAACCGATGCTATTAGGGGGGCCTCCCTGGTGTAGTGGTTAGCGCACTAGACCGCAGATCAATAGGTACTGGGTTCGAATCCGGGCTCGGGCACCTAATCTGGGGCATGTTTCATTCCTTCATCCTTCATCGTCTCGGGAGGTTCCTTGGCCCAATTTAGCCTGTATGTGCACAAAAGTGGCCTAAAACACCAACATTCCATTCCGATGCTATTATATTCAAATGTTGTGCTTTGGGACAGGGCTATTCCTCACCAGCTCTATGTTACAATCTGCGCCATCTATTTTTCAGGCTGCTCATGCAGTCACCTAAATTATTATTTTCAAAATCTGTTGAACAAATGTCTTGGACATATTATCTGATTGTGTAAATGCTAGATATTTCATCAATTCAAAAAGTGAACCAGTTTGATGACGTAGTACACCAGGAAGCCACCAGTTTGATGACGTAGTACACCAGGAAGCCACCAGTTTGATGACGTAGTACACCAAGAAGCCACCAGTTTGATGACGTAGTACACCAGAAAGCCACCAGTTTGATGACGTAGTACACCAGAAAGCCACCAGTTTGATGACGTAGTACACCAGGAAGCCACCAGTTTGATGACGTAGTACACCAGGAAGCCACCAGTTTGATGACGTAGTACACCAGGAAGCCACCAGTTTGATGACGTAGTACACCAGGAAGCCACCATTTTGATGACGTAGTACACCAGGAAGCCACCAGTTTGATGACGTAGTACACCAGGAAGCCACAATTTATTTAGTTTGCCCCCAAAATGTGACCACGTTCCCTGCTATGCATTGCGTTCAATAAGTGTATTCGTATACACCAATAAACCAAACCTTCATTTCCATCCAACACATGTTTAAAGTTTCTCATGAAAAATATTGCTGCATGAGTAACTTTAATGACTGTGCTTTTATGACCACACTTTAATAAATAGCGGCCGCAAACAGTACATGACCTACTGACCTACTGACCCGACAGACTAACACCAGGAAAATGCCTTCAATATGTGTCAGCTGTCTGGGGCAACAAGATGGACGTGGTAGGACAAGAACTTCCGTGTCAAAACGTTCTATCAATGAATTTGACGAGAATGACTGGCCCATCGTAAACGCGATTTGTCTAGGACAGTGTCCTGGCGAAGGCGCCTCGTTATGAAATATGTAAATGCGACACATGTCCGTGGAAACACTAACTAGCTATTGGGCTGGACGCCGAGGGATGTTCAAAAGAACTCTTCCCTGTGACCTTGTCCGGGCACACTCTGCCCGTGCCGAGGTCGCTGAGACGCTGTAAAATGGGGGAGCAGAGGGGGAAAGTTCTAAGAGAGGGACGGGGGAGGGTTAGGGGGAGAGGATGAGGGGAGAGGATGAGGGGAGAGGGGGAGGGGAGAGGGGGCAGAGTCAAGAGTGACAGAAGGCGAAACGGAGGCGGAGAATGGAATTCAGTGTGCTTATTGCTCGTATGTTTAACAGCGCATTGCATAGTTACACATTGGTTGTGAAACTGCTGCAGTGTTACACATGGGTTGTGTAACTGTTGCATAGATTTACACATAGGTTGTGTTCAATTTGCATAGTTACACGTGGGTTGTTTAAATGTTGCAGTGTGGCACATGGGTTGTGTAAATGTTACAGTGTTACACATGGGTTGTGTAACTGTTGCATAGATTTATACATGGGTTGTGTTAAATGTTGTATAGTTATACATGGGTTGTTTAAATGTTGCAGTGTGGCACATGGGTTGTGTAAATGTTGCATAGTTACACATGGGTTGTGTAAATGTTGCAGTGTTACACATGGGTTGTGTAACTGTTGCAGTGTTACACATGGGGTGTGTAAATGTTGCAGTGTTACACATGGGTTGTGTAACTGTTGCAGTGTTACACATGGGGTGTGTAAATGTTGCATAGATTTACACATGGGTTGTGCTAAATGTTGCATAGTTACACATGGGTTGTTTAAATGTTGCAGTGTGGCACATGGGTTGTGTAAATGTTGCATAGAGTTATACATTGGTTGTGTCAATGTTACATAGAGTTGCACATGGGTTGTGTAAAATGTTGCAGTGTTACACATGGGTTGTGTAACTGTTGCAGTGTGACACATGGGTTGTGTAAATGTTGCAGTGTGGCACATGGGTTGTGTAAATGTTGCATAGAGTTGCACATGGGTTGTGTAAATGTTGCAGTGTTACACATGGGTTGTGTAAATGTTGCAGTGTTACACATGGGGTTGTGTAAATGTTGCAGTGTTGCACATGGGTTGTGTAAATTTTGTATAGAGTTACACATTGGTTGTGTAAATTTTGTATAGAGTTACACATGGGTTGTGTAAATGTTGCATAGAGTTGCACATGGGTTGGGTAAATGTTGCAGTGTTACACATGGGTTGTGTAACTGTTGCAGTGTTAAACATGGATTGTGTAAATGTTGCAGTGTGGCACATAGGTTGTGTAAATTTTGCAGTGTGGCACATGGGTTGTGTAAATTTTGCATAGAGTTACACATGGGTTGTGTATATGTTGCATAGAGTTACACATGGGTTGTGTAAATGTTGCAGTGTTACACACGGGTTGTGTAACTGTTGCAGTGTTACACATGGGTTGTGTAAATGTTGCAGTGTGGCACATGGGTTGTGTAAATTTTGTATAGAGTTACACATGGGTTGTGTAAATGTTGCATAGAGTTGCACATGGGTTGCGTAAATGTTGCAGTGTGGCACATGGGTTGTGTAAATGTTGCAGTGTTAAACATGGATTGTGTAAATGTTGCAGTGTTAAACATGGATTGTGTAAATGTTGCAGTGTTAAACATGGATTGTGTAAATGTTGCAGTGTTAAACATGGGTTGTGTAAATGTTGCAGTGTGGCACATAGGTTGTGTAAATTTTGCATAGAGTTACACATGGGTTGTGTAACGTTTGCAGTGTGGCACATGGGTTGTGTAAATTTTGCATAGAGTTACACATGGGTTGTGTAAATGTTGCATAGAATTACAAATGGGTTGGGTAAATGTTGCATAGAGTTACACATGGGTTGTGTAAATGTTGCATAGAGTTACACACGGGTTAGGTAAATGTTGCATAGAGTTACACATGGGTTGTGTAAATTTTGCATGGAGTTACACATGGGTTGTGTAAATGTTGCATAGAGTTACAAATGAGTTGTGTAAATGTTGCATAGAGTTACGTGCGCTATGTTGGTGTTACATGTTACGCATGGAATACTCAGTTGGGACGCAGGTGCACTGGTGACTCGGAGAGGCCTGAGGTGGTGGCGATGAGTACTGGGGGTCAGGGGATGCCGGAAGGGGGGAGAGAAGGTGGGAGGTCTGTGGGGGGATGCCTGAGGGGTCGGGGGGGGGGGGCTGAGGGGTGGGGACGTCTGGGGCGGGGAATGCCTGAGGGGTCATGAAGGGATGAGAGTGTCCAGCAAGAAATCGCATTAAACACATGTGGCGAGGGAGAGACAAAGACCCCGGGGGTGTTGGGGTCGGAAGGGGTGCGGGTGGTTGGACTATGGAGCCCCGGGGGGGTGTCTGAGAGAGGAGAGAGGGCAGTGGGGAGGGGAGGGGATTGGGGGGTGGTGGGGCAGGGGTTGTTCTGTCGACCGCCGCGGGACCCTGTTCCCGGTATCCCTCTTGACCTGCTTGGCGGCAATCCCATCTCACTCTACAAGATTTCAAAGATGACTGTCCTTCGCCTCGTAGGGTAGGGGGTTGGCGGTGGGGGGGGGGGGGGGTGGAAGTAGAGGACGGGATGCGAGCCGGGGGCTGACCTGCATGAGATCTACATAACAACCCTCCTCCTTCTCAAGCAACCAATCACTCCCCTACCTTGGCTCCATCTCACCCAGGCCCCACCGCACCTCTCCGAGCCCCACCCCGGCCCTAAACCCAGCCCAAGGCTGCAACCGACCCACGTCAGGCCTGAACCACCCCGGCCCCGGCCCCAGCCTCGGCCAATCCACTCACACACCCACCCACTCCGAAGGCACTTCACCTCGCTTCACCCATTCCCCCAGCCCACCCCTGTCATCACATCCATTAGGTTTCGCCAAATCCCAACAACATCTCGCGTCATAAACCGCGAGGAACCCCGAGACTTAAGTGCTGAGCGGGCCGGTCACGTGGGACGCGGCGTGCGGACCCGGAAGCTTAGCACAAAGACAAACCAAGCGCACATTATGGGATGGGATGAATGGCCGGGCACGAGGCACAGCGCGTCACAGGCATCGATCCCGTGCTCCCTCCCCCGCGCCCTCTTGCCCCACCCCCCGCCCTCTTGCCCCCCCCCCCCCGCCCTCCTCCCCTTCGCCTGAAGAAGCCTCGCAGCTGGGACAGAATGTGCATGAAAGTGTGGACAGAGGGGGTGGGAGGGAGAGGGGGTGGAGGGAGGGGCACGTGTAGATGATTAGACGGGACCCTGACGCGATGAGACGAGAAAATTCAATTGCACGGCCTGCTTGGTATAATTGAAAGGCTGCCTCGGCTGGTATTTTTCATCGAAGATTGCTACAACTGATGAGAATCACCTCTTGAAATTAAATACCCTTTCACGGTCCCTGGCAATGAAAGACGCAATCTACCCTGCAACAGTGTCATAAAGGGAGTTATTTAGGATCGCAAGTAGCTCAGTGGGAGATATGCCGTCACCGCCCGGAACAGGAAGTCGTTCTTGGTGCCCTTTCCGCCATATTACTTAGATTTAGATCCCAGGACCAGGTTCTTCTATAAAAAAGTGTGTGCCAGCTAAATCTTACGCACGACTACGGATATGCAGTAAATGTGAACATGGTGATATTGGCAA
>OZ025252.1:1126547-1246640 GCA_964019135.1 Arenicola marina
AACACAGGGGACATGGGGTGTCATAGCAACACAGGGGTCATGGGGTGTCATAGCAACACAGGGGTCATGGGGTGTCATAGCAACACAGGGGGCATGGGGTGTCATAGCAACACAGGGGGCATGGGGTGTCATAGCAACACAGGGGTCATGGGGTGTCATAGCAACACAGGGGTCATGGGGTGTCATAGCAACACAGGGGGCATGGGGAGTCATAGCGACACAGGGGGCATGGGGAGTCATAGCAACACAGGGGGCATGGGGTGTCATAGCAACACAGGGGACATGGGGTGTCATAGCAACACATGGGTCATGGGGTGTCATAGCAACACAGGGGTCATGGGTGTCATAGCAACACAGGGGACATGGGGTGTCATAGCAACACAGGGGTCATGGGGTGTCATAGCAACACAGGGGGCATGGGGAGTCATAGCGACACAGGGGGCATGGGGAGTCATATCAACACAGGGGGCATGGGGTGTCATAGCAACACAGGGGACATGGGGTGTCATAGCAACACAGGGGTCATGGGGTGTCATAGCAACACAGGGGTCATGGGGTGTCATAGCAACACAGGGGACATGGGGGTGTCATAGCAACACAGGGGTCATGGGGTGTCATAGCAACACAGGGGTCATGGGGTTGTCATAGCAACACAGGTTTCATTGGGTGTCATAGCAACACAGGGGGCATGGGGACTCATAGCGACACAGGGAGCATGGGGAGTCATAGCAACACCGGGGGCATGGGGTGTCATAGCAACACAGGGGACATGGGGTGTCATAGCAACATATAGGGCATGAGGTGTCATAGCAACACATAGGGCATGAGGTGTCATAGCAACACAGGGGGCATGGGGTGTCATAGCAACACAGGAGTCATGGGGTGTCATAGCAACATAGGGGGCAGGGGCTCAATACATCGGGTGTCATGGCAACACAGGGGACATGGGGTGTCATAGCAACACATATGGCATGGATTGTCATAGCAACAAGGGGAACATGGGGTGTCATATGAACACATGGGACATGAGGTGTCATAGCAACACAGGGGGCATGGGGTGTCATAGCAACACATGAGATATGGGGTGTCATAGAAACACAGGGGGCATGAGGTGTCATAGCAACACAGGGGGCATAGGGTGTCATAGCAACATAGGGGGCATGGGATGTCGTAGCAACACAGGGGACATGGGGGTCAATACATGGGGTGTCATAGAAACACAGGGGACATTGGGTGTCATAGCAACACAGGGGACATGGACTGTCATAGCAACACATGGGACATGGGGTGTCGTAGCAACATATATGTCATGGATTGTCATAGCAACGCAGGGGACATGAAATGTCATAGCAACACAGGGAGCATGGGTTGTCATAGTAACACATGGGACATGAGGTGTCATAGCAACACAGGGGGCACGGGGTCTCATAGCAACACAGGGGACATGGGGTGTCATAGCAACACAGGGAGCATGGGGTGTCATAGCAACACATGAGATATGGGGTGTCATAGCAACACAGGGGTCATGGGGTGCCATAGCAACACAGGGGGCATGGGGTGTCATAGCAACACATGAGATATGGGGTGTCATAGAAACACAGGGGACATTGGGTGTCATAGCAACACAGGGGACGTGGACTGTCATAGCAACACATGGGACATGGGGTGTCGTAGCAACATATATGTCATGGATTGTCATAGCAACGCAGGGGACATGAAATGTCATAGCAACACAGGGAGCATGGGTTGTCATAGCAACACATGCGACATGGGGTGTCGTAGCAACATATATGGCATGGATTGTCATAGCAACGCAGGGGACATGAAATGTCATAGCAACACAAGGGACATGGGGTGTCATAGCAACACATAGGGCATGAGGTGTCATAGCAAAACGTAGGGCATGAGGTGTCATAGCAACACAGGAGTCATGGGGTGTCATAGCAACATAGGGGGCAGGGGCTCAATACATCGGGTGTCATGGCAACACAGGGGACATGGGGTGTCATAGCAACACATATGGCATGGATTGTCATAGCAACACATGCGACATGGGTTTTAATAGCAACACATGGGACATGGGATGTCATAGCAACACATATGGCAAGGGTTGTCATAGCAACACATATGGCAGGGGTTGTCATTACAACACGGGGGGACACGGTTCTCATTGGTCATCCGGATACAGAGAGTATGGGGTGTGACACCATTTACACATTGCCCAGCAGTAGCCCCCCCCCCCCCACCACACTCGCATGTCCCCTGCCTCACGCCCCCCCCCCCCCGCCCCACTCGCCTGTCCCCTGCCTCACGCCCCCACCCCCCCCCCCCCCCGCACCCACATTCACCGCCTATTCACTGCCTATTGCTGTGTTGTGCTGTATTCGGGTCAGGTCACCGGTGGCCGCTGGCCCTGAGCGCCGACACAGAGCCTGGCGCCTGGACTTGACATGAAGACTCCTACGACAGAGGCGGGGGTCTCTCGGAAGGGTCTCTCGGAGGGGGCCATTAAAATAAAACCGATCGCAGCCATTATCCAAGGTGGCGATGCGCAGAACAATCCTCCGCTACCGAACGGTAGGGGTAGTAACCCGTGGGTGGGGGCGGGGGGTGGCGGCGGGGGGGGGGGGCTCGAGAAAGGGGAGGGAGGGGAGGGGGAGAGATATGGAAAGAAAAGATGTGGCGAGGGGGTTGGGTGCAGACGTGGGGGGTGCAGACGGGGGAGGGGTGGGGCATGGGCTGCCACACCGCACCCCTCCCCCCAGGGACTATGATGGCCCACCCAGATCAGGCTCTCGCTTTCAGGCTGTTGGCTCATTTGATGTGGGGTTAATAGGGAATAGAAAACTGAGGCTCACAATCCATCAAGGTGTTTTTTCTTCTTTGCCAGGATGGTGGTAGCCTGGAACGGGTGTTCATAGCCAGGACTCAGGGCAAAAAGCAGACGCCATACGTGTGATGGACGTTGGGAGGGGCATCAGTTCAGACACAGTTTACTCATTATGGCCTATCACCATTGTGTTGGCAATACTGTCACCGGCGGCTCCAGGGACGGAGGGGGTGGGTGGGTGTGGGGTGGCGTCTGAACCCCCTCAGACTACAGTTGCGCCCCCTCCCCCTAACCGAGATGCGCCCCCCCACCCGAACCGAGATGCATCCCATCAAAATGTCATTCACCCTCCCCCCTTAGCCGTCGTCATTTTCCAGAGTGTCAGTGCCGCGGACAACCGCCCCCCCGCCCCTGACTTTTGACATTATAATTGTTGTAGTAACTGAAGGTGATGTGGCTGTGGGTGTGTCGGGGAGGGGGAGTGGGTGGATGGTTAAGGTAATAGGACGCTTAACCATTTGAGATCATTTCTCTACAATGGGAAAAATCAAGGGAGAGTACGTCGAAGGATATGTAACTCGTTATCCTGTAAATACATAGATATTTGCCCAGATGGGGTTCGACCCCCGTACCACCTGACGTAGAAGAGAACACTTGACAACAGCCGAAGGCACTGTCTAGTCACCAGACCACGCCGTGTCTACCAACAAGAAGTTATGCAGGAATACCCCCTACCGGAACAATCGGTCACAATCCCGATTACTTCCTACAAGCCCTACGAGTTTTCCGCATCACATAATATGGCTGCACTGCCACCCCCCCCCCCCCCCCACACACCGGTCCATCGTTCCATGTAAGAAGCCAAGAAATGTATTATTGTAATAAACGTTAGGCGTGAGTGAATACGTGAGCTATGCTGAAACAATGGTTCGCCCTTACATGGAAGAACGACCCCAGCCCCTCCCCTCACGACGGGGTCTGATCTGGCTGAGACCCCACGAGACAGCGATACTGCTGCTCTGCGTCGATGCTAACTATAGAATCAATGGGGCTGTACAGTCCTATAGCATCAACGGGACTGTACAGTCCTATAGCATCAATGGGGCTGTACAGTCCTATAGCATCAATGGGGCTGTACAGTCCTATAGCATCAATGGGACTGTACAGTCCTATAGCATCAATGGGGCTGTACAGTCCTATAGCATCAATGGGGCTGTACAGTCCTATAGCATCAACGGGGCTGTACAGTCCTATAGCATCAATGGGGCTGTACAGTCCTATAGCATCAATGGGGCTGTACAGTCCTATAGCATCAATGGGGCTGTACAGTCTTATAGCATCAATGGGGCTGTACAGTCCTAGAGCATCAATGGGGCTGTACAGTCCTAGAGCATCAATGGGGCTGTACAGTCCTATAGCATCAATGGGGCTGTACAGTCCTATAGCATCAATGGGTCTGTACAGTCCTATAGCATCAATGGGGCTGTACAGTCCTATAGCATCAATGGGGCTGTACAGTCCTATAGCATCAATGGGACTGTACAGTCCTATAGCATCAATGGGACTGTACAGTCCTATAGCATCAATGGGACTGTACAGTCCTATAGCATCAATGGGGCTGTACAGTCCTATAGCATCAATGGGGCTGTACAGTCCTATAGCATCAATGGGGCTGTACAGTCCTATAGCATCAATGGGGCTGTAGAGTCCCATAGCATCAATGGGACTGTACAGTCCTATAGCATCAATGGGGCTGTACAGTCCTATAGCATCAATGGGGCTGTACAGTCCTATAGCATCAATGGGGTTGTACAGTCCTATAGCATCAATGGGGCTGTACAGTCTTATAGCATCAATGGGGCTGTACAGTCCTAGAGCATCAATGGGGCTGTACAGTCCTAGAGCATCAATGGGGCTGTACAGTCCTATAGCATCAATGGGGCTGTACAGTCCTATAGCATCAATGGGTCTGTACAGTCCTATAGCATCAATGGGGCTGTACAGTCCTATAGCATCAATGGGGCTGTACAGTCCTATAGCATCAATGGGGCTGTACAGTCCTATAGCATCAATGGGGCTGTACAGTCCTATAGCATCAATGGGGCTGTACAGTCCTATAGCATCAATGGGGCTGTACAGTCCTATAGCATCAATGGGGCTGTACAGTTCTATAGCATCAATGGGCCTGTACAGTCCTATAGCATCAATGGGGCTGTACAGTCCTATAGCATCAATGGGGCTGTAAAGTCCTATAGCATCAATGGGGCTGTACAGTCCTATAGCATCAATGTGGCTGCACAGTCCTATAGCATCAATGGGGCTGTACAATCCTATAGCATCAATGGGGCTGTAAAGTCCTATACCATCAATGGGGCTGTAAAGTCCTATAGCATCAATGGGGCTGTACAGTCCTATAGAATCAATCGGGCTGTACAGTCCTATAGCATCAATGGAGCTGTACAGTCCTATAGCATCAATGGGGGTGTACAGTCCTGTAGCATCAATGGGGCTGTAAAGTCCTATAGCATCAATGGGGCTGTAAAGTCCTATAGCATCAATGGGGCTGTACAGTCCTATAGCATCAATGGGGCTGTACAGTCCTATAGCATCAATGGGGCTGTACAGACCTATAGCATCAATGGGTCTGTACAGTCCTATAGCATCAATGGGGCTGTACAGTCCTATAGCATCAATGGGGCTGTACAGTCCTATAGCATCAATGGGTCTGTACAGTCCTATAGCATCAATGGGGCTGTACAGTCCTATAGCATCAATGGGGCTGTACAGTTCTATAGCATCAATGGGTCTGTACAGTCCTATAGCATCAATGGGGCTGTACAGTCCCATAACATCAATGGGGCTGTACAGTCCTATAGCATCAATGGGGCTGTACAGTCCTATAGCATCAATGGGTCTGCACAGTCCTATAGCATCAATGGGTCTGTACAGTCCTATAGCATCAATGGGTCTGCACAGTCCTATAGCATCAATGGGTCTGTACAGTCCTATAGCATCAATGGGGCTGTACAGTCCTATAGCATCAATGGGGTTGTACAGTCCCATAACATCAATGGGGCTGTACAGTCCTATAGCATCAATGGGGCTGTACAGTCCTATAGCATCAATGGGTCTGTACAGTCCTATAGCATCAATGGGGCTGTACAGTCCCATAACATCAATGGGGCTGTACAGTCCTATAGCATCAATGGGTCTGCACAGTCCTATAGCATCAATGGGTCTGTACAGTCCTATAGCATCAATGGGGCTGTACAGTCCTATGGCATCAATGGGGCTGTACAGTCCTATAACATCAATGGGGCTGTACAGTCCTATAGTATCAATGGGTCTGTACAGTCCTATAGCATCAATGGGGCTGTACAGTCCTATAGCATCAATGGGGCTGTAGTACTATAGCATCAATGGGGCTGTACAGACCTATAGCATCAATGGGTCTGTACAGTACTATAGCATCAATGGGGGTGTACAGTCCTATAGCATCAATGGGGCTGTACAGTCCTATGGTATCAATGGGTCTGTACAGTCCTATAGCATCAATGGGGCTGTACAGTCTTATAGCATCAATGGGGCTGTACAGTCCCATAGCATCAATGTGGCTGTACAGTCCTATAGCATCAATGTGGCTGTACAGTACTATAGCATCAATTGGGCTGTACAGTCCTATAGCATCAATGGGTCTGTACAGTCATATAGCATCAATGGGGCTGTACAGTCCTATAACATCAATGGGTCTGTACAGTCCTATAACATCAATGGGGCTGCACAGTCCTATAGCATCAATGGGTCTGTACAGTCCTATAGCATCAATGGGGCTGTACAGTCCTATAACATCAATGGGTCTGTACAGTCTTATAGCATCAATGGGGCTGTACAGTACTATAGCATCAATGGGGCTGTACAGACCTATAGCATCAACGGGACTGTACAGTCCTATAGCGTCAATGGGTCTGTACAGTCCTATATCATCAATGGGGCTGTACAGTCCTATAGCATCAATGGGGCTGTACAGTCCCATAGCATCAATGTGGCTGTACAGTCCTATTGCATCAATGGGGCTGTACAGTCCTATAGGATCAATGGGGCTGTACAGTTCTATAGCATCAATGGGTCTGTACAGTCCTATAGCATCAATGGGGCTGTACAGTCCCATAGCATCAATGTGGCTGTACAGTCCTATAACATCAATGGGGCTGTACAGTCCTATAGCATCAATGGGGCTGTACAGACCTATAGCATCAATGGGTCTGTACAGTACTATAGCATCAATGGGGCTGTACAGTCCTATAGCATCAATGGGTCTGTACAATCCTATAGCATCAATGGGGCTGTACAGTCCTATAACATCAATGGGTCTGTACAGTCCTATAGCATCAATGGGGCTGTACAGTCCTATAGCATCAATGGGGCTGTAGTCCTATAGCATCAATGGGGCTGTACAGTCCTATAGCATCAATGGGGCTGTACAGTCCTATAGCATCAATGGGGCTGTACAGTCCTATAGCATCAATGGGGCTGTACAGTCCTATGGCATCAATGGGTCTGTACAGTCCTATAGCATCAATGGGGCTGTACAGTCCTATAGCATCAATGGGGCTGTACAGTCCCATAGCATCAATGTGGCTGTACAGTCCTATAGCATCAATGGGTCTGTACAGTCCTATAGCATCAATGGGTCTGTACAGTCTTATAGCATCAATGGGGCTGTACAGTCCCATAACATCAATGTGGCTGTACAGTCCCATAACATCAATGTGGCTGTACAGTCCCATAACATCAATGTGGCTGTACAGTCCCATAACATCAATGTGGCTGTACAGTCCCATAACATCAATGGGGCTGTACAGTCCCATAACATCAATGTGGCTGTACAGTCCTATAGCATCAATGGGTCTGTACAGTCCTATAACATCAATGGGTCTGTACAGTCCTATAGCATCAATGGGGCTGTACAGTCCTATAGCATCAATGGGGCTGTACAGTCCTATAGCATCAATGGGGCTGTACAGTCCCATAACGTCAATGGGTCTGTACAATCCTATAGCATCAATGGGTCTGTACAGTCCTATAACATCAATGGGGCCGTACAGTCCCATAACATCAATGTGGCTGTACAGTCCTATAGCATCAATGGGTCTGTACAGTCCTATAACATCAATGGGTATGTACAGTCCTATAGCATCAATGGGGCTGTACAGTCCTATAGCATCAATGGGGCTGTACAGTCCTATAGCATCAATGGGTCTGTACAGTCCTATAGCATCAATGGGGCTGTACAGTCCTATAGCATCAATGGGTCTGTACAGTCCTATAGCATCAATGTGGCTGTACAGTCCCATAACATCAATGGGGCTGTACAGTCCCATAACATCAATGTGGCTGTACAGTCCTATAGCATCAATGGGTCTGTACAGTCCTATAACATCAATGGGTCTGTACAGTCCTATAGCATCAATGGGGCTGTACAGTCCTATAGCATCAATGGGGCTGTACAGTCCTATAGCATCAATGGGTCTGTACAGTCCTATAACATCAATGGGTCTGTACAATCCTATAGCATCAATGGGTCTGTACAGTCCTATAACATCAATGTGGCTGTACAGTCCCATGGCATCAATGGGTCTGTACAGTCCTATAGCATCAATGGGGATGTACAGTCCTATAGCATCAATGGGGCTGTACAGTCCTATAGCATCAATGGGTCTGTACAGTCCTATAGCATCAATGGGGCTGTACAGTCCTATAGCATCAATGGGGCTGTACAGTCCTATAGCATCAATGGGTCTGTACAGTCCTATAACATCAATGGGTCTGTACAGTCCCATAACATCAATGGGGCTGTACAGTCCTATAGCATCAATGGCACTGTACAGTCCCATAACATCAATGTGGCTGTACAGTCCTAGAGCATCAATGGGTCTGTACAGTCCTATAACATCGATGGGTCTGTACAGTCCTATAGCATCAATGTGGCTGTACAGTCCTATAGCATCAATGGGTCTGTACAGTCCTATGACATCAATGGGGCTGTACAGACCTATAGCATCAATTGGGCTGTACAGTCCTATAGCATCAATGGGTCTGTACAGTCCCATAGCATCAATGGGTCTGTACAGTCCTATAGCATCAATGGGGCTGTACAGTCCTATAGCATCAATGGGTCTGTACAGTCCCATAGTATCAATGGGTCTGTACAGTACTATAGCATCAATGGGGCTGTACAGTCCTATAGCATCAATGGGGCTGTACAGTCCTATAGCATCAATGGGGCTGTACAGTTCCATAGCATCAATGGGTCTGTACAGTCCCATAGCATTAATGGGGCTGTACAGTCCTATAGCATCAATGGGGCTGTACAGTCCCATAACATCAATGGGGCTGTACAGTCCTATAGCATCATTGGGGCTGTACAGTCCCATAACATCAATGGGGCTGTACAGTCCTATAGCATCAATGGGTCTGTACAGTCCTATAGCATCAATGGGTCTGTACAGTCTTATAGCATCAATGGGGCTGTACAGTCCCATAACATCAATGTGGCTGTACAGTCCTATAACATCAATGGGGCTGTACAGTCCTATAGCATCAATGGGGCTGTACAGTCCTATAGCATCAATGGGGCTGTACAGTCCTATAGCATCAATGGGGCTGTACAGTCCTATAGCATCAATGGGGCTGTACAGTCCTATAGCATCAATGGGTCTGTACAGTCCCATAGCATCAATGGGTCTGTACAGTCCTATAGCATCAATGGGGCTGTACAGTCCCATAGCATCAATGTGGCTGTACAGTCCTATAGCATCAATGGGGCTGTACAGTCCTATAGCATCAATGGGGCTGTACAGTCCCATAGCATCAATGTGGCTGTACAGTCCTATAACATCAATGGGGCTGTACAGTCCTATAGCATCAATGGGTCTATACAGTCCTATAGCATCAATGGGTCTGTACAGTCCTATAGCATCAATGGGGCTGTACAGTCCTATAGGATCAATGGGGCTGTACAGTCCTATAGGATCAATGGGCCTGTACAGTCCTATAACATCAATGGGGCTGTACAGTCCTATAGGATCAATGGGGCTGTACAGTCCCATAACATCAATGTGGCTGTACAGTCCTATAGCATCAATGGGGCTGTACAGTCCTATAGGATCAATGGGGCTGTACAGTCCTATAGGATCAATGGGCCTGTACAGTCCTATAGGATCAATGGGCCTGTACAGTCCTATAGGATCAATGGGGCTGTACAGTCCTATAACATCAATGGGGCTGTACAGTCCTATAGGATCAATGGGGCTGTACAGTCCTATAGGATCAATGGGTCTGTACAGTCCTATAGGATCAATGGGCCTGTACAGTCCTATAACATAAATGGGGCTGTACAGTCCTATAGGATCAATGGGGCTGTACAGTCCCATAACATCAATGTGGCTGTACAGTCCTATAGCATCAATGGGGCTGTACAGTCCTATAGGATCAATGGGGCTGTACAGTCCTATAGGATCAATGGGCCTGTACAGTCCTATAGGATCAATGGGCCTGTACAGTCCTATAGCATCAATGGGGCTGTACAGTCCTATAACATCAATGGGGCTGTACAGTCCTATAGGATCAATGGGGCTGTACAGTCCTATAGGATCAATGGGCCTGTACAGTCCTATAGGATCAATGGGGCTGTACAGTCCTATAACATCAATGGGGCTGTACAGTCCTATAGGATCAATGGGCCTGTACAGTCCTATAACATCGATGGGGATGTACAGTCCTATAGGATCAATGGGGCTGTACAGTCCCATAACATCAATGTGGCTGTACAGTCCTATAGCATCAATGGGGCTGTACAGTCCTATAGGATCAATGGGGCTGTACAGTCCTATAGGATCAATGGGCCTGTACAGTCCTATAGGATCAATGGGCCTGTACAGTCCTATAGCATCAATGGGGCTGTACAGTCCTATAACATCAATGGGGCTGTACAGTCCTATAGGATCAATGGGGCTGTACAGTCCTATAGGATCAATGGGGCTGTACAGTCCTATAGGATCAATGGGCCTGTACAGTCCTATAGGATCAATGGGCCTGTACAGTCCTATAGCATCAATGGGGCTGTACAGTCCTATAACATCAATGGGGCCGTACAGTCCTATAGGATCAATGGGGCTGTACAGTCCTATAGGATCAATGGGCCTGTACAGTCCTATAGGATCAATGGGCCTGTACAGTCCTATAGGATCAATGGGCCTGCACAGTCCTATAGGATCAATGGGCCTGTACAGTCCTATAGGATCAATGGGCCTGTACAGTCCTATAGGATCAATGGGGCTGTACAGTCCTATAGGATCAATGGGGCTGTACAGTCCTATAGGATCAATGGGGCTGTACAGTCCTATAAGATCAATGGGCCTGTACAGCCCTATAGGATCAATGGGGCTGTACAGTCCTATAGGATCAATGGGCCTGTACAGTCCTATAGGATCAATGGGGCTGTACAGTCCTATAGGATCAATGGGGCTGTACAGTCCTATAGGATCAATGGGCCTGTACAGTCCTATAGGATCAATGGGCCTGTACAGTCCTATAGGATCAATGGGGCTGTACAGTCCTATAGGATCAATGGGGCTGTACAGTCCTATAGGATCAATGGGGCTGTACAGTCCTATAGGATCAATGGGGCTGTACAGTCCTATAGGATCAATGGGGCTGTACAGTCCTATAGGATCAATGGGCCTGTACAGTCCTATAGGATCAATGGGCCTGTACAGTCCTATAGGATCAATGGGCCTGTACAGTCCTATAGGATCAATGGGGCTGTACAGTCCTATAGGATCAATGGGCCTGTACAGTCCTATAGGATCAATGGGGCTGTACAGTCCTATAACATTAATGGGCCTGTACAGTCCTATAGCATCAATGGGTCTGTACAGTCCTATAGGATCAATGGGGATGTACAGTCCTATAGGATCAATGGGCCTGTACATTCCTATAACATCAATGGGTCTGTACAGTCCTATAGGATCAATGGGGCTGTACAGTCCTATAGCATCAATGGGGCTGTACAGTCCTATAGCATCAATGGGTCTGTACAGTCCTATAGCATCAATGAGTCTGTACAGTCCTATAGCATCAATGGGGCTGTACAGTCCTATAGCATCAATGGGTCTGTACAGTCCTATAGCATCAATGGGGCTGTACAGTCCTATAGCATCAATGGGGCGGTACAGTCCTATAGCATCAATGGGGCTGTACAGTCCTATAGCATCAATGGGTCTGTACAGTCCTATACCATCAATGGGTCTGTACAGTCCTATAGCATCAATGGGGCTGTACAGTCCTATAGCATCAATGGGGCTGTACAGTCCTATAGCATCAATGGGTCTGTACAGTCCTATAGCATCAATGGGTCTGTACAGTCCTATAGCATCAATGGGGCTGTACAGTCCTATAGCATCAATGGGGCGGTACAGTCCTATAGGATCAATGGGTCTGTACAGTCCTATAGGATCAATGGGGCGGTACAGTCCTATAGGATCAATGGGGCTGTACAGTCCTATAGGGTCAATGGGGCGGTACAGTCCTATAGGATCAATGGGGCTGTACAGTCCTATAGGATCAATGGGGCGGTACAGTCCTATAGGATCAATGGGGCGGTACAGTCCTATAGGATCAATGGGCCTGTACAGTCCTATAAGATCAATGGGTCTGTACAGTCCTATAGGATCAATGGGGCTGTACAGTCCTATAACATCAATGGGGCTGTACAGTCCTATAGCATCAATGGGGCTGTACAGTCCTATAGCATCAATGGGGCTGTACAGTCCTATAGCATCAATGGGCCTGTACAGTCCTATAGCATCAATGGGGCTGTACAGTCCTATCGGATCAATGGGGCGGTACAGTCCTATAGCATCAATGGGGCGGTACAATCCTATAGGATCAATGGGGCGGTACAGTCCTATAGGATCAATGGGGCTGTACAGTCCTATAGGATCAATGGGGCGGTACAGTTCTATAGGATCAATGGGGCGGTACAGTCCTATAGGATCAATGGGCCTGTACAGTCCTATAGGATCAATGGGGCTGTACAGTCCTATAGGATCAATGGGGCTGTACAGTCCTATAACATCAATGGGGCTGTACAGTCCTATAGCATCAATGGGGCTGTACAGTCCTATAGCATCAATGGGGCTGTACAGTCCTATAGCATCAATGGGCCTGTACAGTCCTATAGGATCAATGGGGCTGTACAGTCCTATAACATCAATGGGGCTGTACAGTCCTATAGCATCAATGGGGCTGTACAGTCCTATAGCATCAATGGGGCTGTACAGTCCTATAGCATCAATGGGTCTGTACAGTCCAATAGCATCAATGGGCCTGTACAGTCCTATAGCATCAATGGGACTGTACAGTCCTATAGGATCAATGGGGCTGTACAGTCCTATAGGATCAATGGGGCTGTACAGTCCTATAGGATCAATGGGGCGGTACAGACCTATAGCATCAATGGGTCTGTACAGTCCTATAGGATCAATGGGGCTGTACAGTCCTATAGGATCAATGGGGCGGTACAGTCCTATAGGATCAATGGGGCTGTACAGTCCTATAGGATCAATGGGGCGGTACAGTCCTATAGGATCAATGGGGCTGTACAGTCCTATAGGATCAATGGGGCGGTACAGTCCTATAGGATCAATGGGGCCGTACAGTCCTATAGGATCAATGGGCCTGTGCAGTCCTATAGGATCAATGGGGCTGTACAGTCCTATAGGATCAATGGGGCTGTACAGTCCTATAACATCAATGGGGCTGTACAGTCCTATAGCATCAATGGGGCTGTACAGTCCTATAGCATCAATGGGGCTGTTCAGTCCTATAGCATCAATGGGCCTGTACAGTCCTATAGGATCAATGGGGCTGTACAGTCCTATAGGATCAATGGGGCTGTACAGTCCTATAACATCAATGGGGCTGTACAGTCCTATAGGATCAATGGGGCTGTACAGTCCTATAGGATCAATGGGGTGGTACAGTCCTATAGGATCAATGGGTCTGTACAGTCCTATAGGATCAATGGGTCTGTACAGTCCTATAGGATCAATGGGTCTGTACAGTCCTATAGGATCAATGGGTCTGTACAGTCCTCGCGGGTTTTATTTCCGGTTTCAATGCTCTGGGGACCAAAAAAAACAACACGTCGGTGCACGCCTCGTACCTTCCAGTGGTCGTTTGCTGTCACTCGCGTCAGATAAAAAATCGGCGCACAACTAACCACTGAATTTAATGCGTATATCAGAATCATGACAATATGAGGGTGTTTTTGTATTATATGAGCAGTCACAGACAGGTAATTAAGCAGAATGCGGCCTGTTAGTATCGTGGGCTAATGGGCTGGGTGGGGTTTGTTCCTATACGATTACGTAATAATAATCACGAATCGCATGACTGCGAGCGGTATCTATGGTTACGTAAAGACGCTCCTTATAGGGCTATACAGTTCTCGCGATCGGGCCGCGAGACTTCAATTTTGGGGACAAACAAACACACGTGCTCCATGTTGAAGTATAGGCAGTTATAAGTCAATTTCTTTCCAGGTTTATTCTAAAGACTATGAGTACCATTTCACTAACCATGGCTATGGGAGATATACGTTAAAATATTTCGAGGCGATGAAGCGCAGAACTTTGGGAATATACAAGGAAAAATCCGTCTTCAAAACACTCGAAAGCTAAAAATAACGTTCTAAATTTAGCCCTGCACCCGGGCTTTCGCAAGTTTCTCAAACAGCGAGTGACGTCACAGACGTTCGCGTGCCTCCGCGGTAACAAAAATGGCGAGAGCAAGTGATCGACTGTCAAAATTCCGCTGTCAAAATGTGCAGTACATGGAGTAACAGCACACGGATGCGTCCTTAAACCACATGGTAAAGATAAAATAAGACCAGTTGGATGTTTTCGTATCACTTTTGGATCACAAAAAGACCAAGTATCTTCATTTTTGTAAGTTTTCTGCTTGAAGCGTAGCGCCAACGTTGTCACCGGGGAGAATCCGTGTGACGTCATAATGCCTCGTTTTCGTAGGAAATGCAAAAAAACGTTAATTTCTCAGTCGTATTGTCCCGTCGTAACAAATATTCGTCATTGTGATGGCGCAAACGAATAAAAAATATATCGTCTATCCGTCTTGTGAAGCTATATTTCTTAAATATTCTTAATCATATCGCTAGGCCTTCCGCAATGGACCCACCCCTCGGCGCCTGGCTTTTGCGCAGGTAGTCTGGTTCCCAGTCTCTCTCTTTGCGTAACATACACGTCACGCCTACGTCACAGATAGTCAGGATACCAGTGTGCGCAGAGATTCTAAACCCGTTCCGAACACGTGCTTTGTTTGTTTGTCACCAAAATGAGTAAACCGGAAGTCTAAGCGAACGAGACTTTATAGCCCTATACAGACTGATCAGGCGAGGAAAATGGTGTTCCGTTTGTCGCAAAAAGACAAAGTTAACATCGATGATTTGCCACAAAATACAGTCTCAAGGAACGGACCACTTGCATTATGAAGAGCTCAATCTCTTAACTTTACCTATATTATCATTTTACAGTTTTATTGTAATTAATATGCCTGAACCAAATCACACCCAATCGATACCTACAAGCGCACAGCCGGCCGGTTCCCAGCACTCCAACGTTGACTACAATGCATGCGCGCCACGCAGCTGTAGCAAGGCACCAGCGAGATGCGCACTCGTTCTAAGATCACGTGTTTTTTGTTGGTCCCCAAAGCACCTAAACCGAAAACAGAACCCAGTCCTCAAAAAGCCGCATGGTCATGTTGAATCGTTGTTTGCTACAGGGTCATCTTTGATTCGTTGTTTGCAACATGTCCCCTTAAAATCACTCTGTCCACAAACAGTGTTGAAGAATTCTCATTTCAACCCGGGTCATTCAAGCAGCACATTTTGTTGATAATTTGTTGATGCATTGGTTAAGGCTGTGCCATCCCTGGGGCTGAATCAATACAGGTACACCGTGATTTCACTGATTTGCTGTCACATACCAACAGAATGGACTGAACCATAGGGTGGTGACCGCGCAGAGCGCAGATAGCACATGAGAAAAAAACTGACCACCCCCCGCCCTTCCCTAATCAGCTCTGTGATATGGATGTTATGTCACTTGGGCATGACTCTCTGACCATTGTCGGTGCAACTGGACAAAAATGGCAACCAAAATGACCTGAAAAATTAGGAGCTACATTCAGGATCATGGCTGTACATAAAGGAAGACCTGGGGCTTTAGTTTGATTGGAGCGACGGGCAAGAGTCAGGGCCATTCCAGTTGTCCAGATTTTGCGAAACACCATTCACACACACGTCCAATACATTTTTGGCAACCACAGTCACACTTGTCCAATAGATTACATGTTGTAACCACATTCACACTCGTCCAATAGATTACATGTTGTAACCACATTCACACTCGTCCAATATATTACATGTTGTAACCAGATACACATTCCTCTTCTAGATTACATGTTGTCACAAAATTCACTCATTCGTCCAATATATTACATGTTTCCACACAGTATTTACACACTCGTCCAATAGATTACATGTTGTAACCACATTCACACTCCTCTAATAGATTACATGTTGTCACACAACATTCACACACTCCTCCAATAAGTTACATGTTGTCACACAACATTCACACACTCCTCCAATAAATTACATGTTGTCACACAACATTCACAAACTCGTCCAATAGATTACATGTTGTCACACAACATTCACAAACTCGTCCAATAGATTACATGTTGTCACACAACATTCACACACTCGTCCAATAGATTACATGTTGTCACACAACATTCACACACTCGTCCAATAGAATACATGTTGTAATACAACACTTATCCTATCATTCCGCAAGTAAAGATTGCCCCACAATACATACGTCCGTTGACCTCTTAAAGGATATAACTGAACAGTGTGGCCTTGAGCCACGGAGTGTGGTGGAGTTGTGGGATGGCCTACTGAACAGTGTCGCCTTAAGCCACGGAGTGTGGTGGTGGTGTGGGATGGCCTACTTAACAGTGTCGCCTTAAGCCACGGAGTGTGGTGGGGGTGTGGCCTACTGAACAGTGTCGCCCTAAGCCACGGAGTGTGGTGGTGGTGTGGGATGGCCTACTGAACAGTGTCGCCTTAAGCCACGGAGTGTGGTGGTGGTGTGGGATGGCCTACTGAACAGTGTCGCCTTGAGCCACGGAGCGTGGTGGTGGTGTGGGGTGGCCTACTGAACAGTGTCGCCTTAAGCCACGGAGTGTGGTGGAGGTGTGGGATGGCCTACTGAACAGTGTCGCCTTAAGCCACGGAGTGTGGTGGTGGTGTGGGATGGCCTACTGAACAGTGTCGCCTTAAGCCACGGAGTGTGGTGGAGGTGTGGGATGGCCTACTGAACAGTGTCGCCTTAAGCCACGGAGTGTGGTGGTGGTGTGGGATGGCCTACTGAACAGTGTCGCCTTAAGCCACGGAGTGTGGTGGTGGTGTGGGATGGCCTACTGAACAGTGTCGCCTTAAGCCACGGAGTGTGGTGGTGGTGTGGGATGGCCTACTGAACAGTGTGGCCTTGAGCCACGGAGTGTGGTGGAGTTGTGGGATGGCCTACTGAACAGTGTCGCCTTAAGCCACGGAGTGTGGTGGTGGTGTGGGATGGCCTACTTAACAGTGTCGCCTTAAGCCACGGAGTGTGGTGGGGGTGTGGCCTACTGAACAGTGTCGCCCTAAGCCACGGAGTGTGGTGGTGGTGTGGGATGGCCTACTGAACAGTGTCGCCTTAAGCCACGGAGTGTGGTGGTGGTGTGGGATGGCCTACTGAACAGTGTCGCCTTGAGCCACGGAGCGTGGTGGTGGTGTGGGGTGGCCTACTGAACAGTGTCGCCTTAAGCCACGGAGTGTGGTGGAGGTGTGGGATGGCCTACTGAACAGTGTCGCCTTAAGCCACGGAGTGTGGTGGTGGTGTGGGATGGCCTACTGAACAGTGTCGCCTTAAGCCACGGAGTGTGGTGGAGGTGTGGGATGGCCTACTGAACAGTGTCGCCTTAAGCCACGGAGTGTGGTGGTGGTGTGGGATGGCCTACTGAACAGTGTCGCCTTAAGCCACGGAGTGTGGTGGTGGTGTGGGATGGCCTACTGAACAGTGTCGCCTTAAGCCACGGAGTGTGGTGGTGGTGTGGGGTGGCCTACCGAACAGTGTCGCCTTGAGCCACGGAGTGTGGTGGTGGTGTGGGGTGGCCTACAGAACAGTGTCGCCTTAAGCCACGGAGCTTGGTGGTGGTGTGGGATGGCCTACTGAACAGTGTCGCCTTAAGCCACGGAGTGTGGTGGTGGTGTGGGATGGCCTACTGAACAGTGTGGCCTTAAGCCACGGAGTGTGGTGGTGGTGTGGGATGGCCTACTGAACAGTGTGGCCTTAAGCCACGGAGTGTGGTGGTGGTGTGGGATGGCCTACTGAACAGTGTGGCCTTAAGCCACGGAGTGTGGTGGTGGTGTGGGATGGCCTACTGAACAGTGTCGCCTTAAGCCACGGAGTGTGGTGGTGGTGTGGGATGGCCTACTGAACAGTGTCGCCTTAAGCCACGGAGTGTGGTGGTGGTGTGGGGTGGCCTACTGAACAGTGTCACCTTGAGCCACGGAGTGTGGTGGTGGTGTGGGATGGCCTACCGAACAGTGTCGCCTTAAGCCACGGAGTGTGGTGGAGGTGTGGGATGGCCTACTGAACAGTGTCGCCTTAAGCCACGGAGTGTGGTGGTGGTGTGGCATGGCCTACTGAACAGTGTCGCCCTAAGCCACGGAGTGTGGTGGTGGTGTGGGATGGCCTACTGAACAGTGTCGCCTTAAGCCACGGAGTGTGGTGGTGGTGTGTGATGGCCTACCGAACAGTGTCGCCTTAAGCCACGGAGTGTGGTGGTGGTGTGGGATGGCCTACTGAACAGTGTCGCCTTAAGCCACGGAGTGTAGTGGTGGTGTGGGATGGCCTACTGAACAGTGTCGCCTTAAGCCACGGAGTGTGGTGGTGGTGTGTGATGGCCTACCGAACAGTGTCGCCTTAAGCCACGGAGTGTGGTGGTGGTGTGTGATGGCCTACCGAACAGTGTCGCCTTAAGCCACGGAGTGTGGTGGTGGTGTGGGATGGCCTACTGAACAGTGTCGCCTTAAGCCACGGAGTGTGGTGGTGGTGTGGCATGGCCTACTGAACAGTGTCGCCTTAAGCCACGGAGTGTGGTGGTGGTGTGTGATGGCCTACCGAACAGTGTCGCCTTAAGCCACGGAGTGTGGTGGTGGTGTGGGATGGCCTACTGAACAGTGTCGCCTTAAGCCACGGAGTGTAGTGGTGGTGTGGGATGGCCTACTGAACAGTGTCGCCTTAAGCCACGGAGTGTGGTGGTGGTGTGTGATGGCCTACCGAACAGTGTCGCCTTAAGCCACGGAGTGTGGTGGTGGTGTGTGATGGCCTACCGAACAGTGTCGCCTTAAGCCACGGAGTGTGGTGGTGGTGTGGGATGGCCTACTGAACAGTGTCGCCTTAAGCCACGGAGTGTGGTGGTGGTGTGGGATGGCCTACTGAACAGTGTCGCCTTAAGCCACGGAGTGTAGTGGTGGTGTGGGATGGCCTATTGAACAGTGTCGCCTTAAGCCACGGAGTGTAGTGGTGGTGTGGGATGGCCTACCGAATAGCTTGGTGTCCCCCTGAATGGTCCGAACCACTAGGATGACGTATCCCTCTAAATCCACCATCGTCATGGTGATAGGTTGTGTCTGTCTGGGAAGCTGCACGTCTCAGCGATATCAGTGACAGGACAGCGCCCTCTAACGGGGATGTTGAGATCCAGTGACTATGCAGTTGGGGACTATATGATGCAGGCAATATGTAGGACTTATGCAGGCGTGATCCAGACGTGATCCAGATGTGATTCAAACGTGATCCAGACTTTTTCCAGACATGATCTAGATTTTTTCCAGAAGTGATCTATCAGGGATCTAGACGTGATCCAGATGTGATTCAAACGTGATCCAGACTTTTTCCAGACGTGATCTAGACTTTTTCCAAAAGTGATCCATCAGGGATCCAGTCGTGATCAAGACGTGATCCAGGTGTGATTTACACGTGATCCAGACTTTTTCCAGAAGCGATCTATCAGTGATCTGGGCGTGCGATTTGAAAACAGCAGCCCCTGGTATAGAGAAGCCGTACTGTTCTTATACGTCGAAGTTGTCTCTACAAATTGTCATTTGTGTCTTATTAATAATCTCGGCGTAATGATTGGTGGTTGCCATGGACACAGCCCAGGGCGGCCGGCTCTTACTGCAGCCGTCTGAGACGCTCTCACGCCGCGGTTCCTTGCGACAAGCGTCCCACCTCGTCACTCATTCCCCACAAACGACAAATTATTGACGCCTATTCAGAATGTAACCCGCTTTCTCCTTCTTTCCTTCCGCGGCTGTGGGGAGCGCGACCCGCCCATGTCTTCACCAGACCAGTCGGCCTGAGCCGTAGTTCCCCGGCAGCTGTCCTGACGTCCCTGAGAGCCTTCCACGCCGCAAGCTGCAGGCAGCGGGCAGCAGGCGATGAGAACAGCGGCCAGAACAGTGCCCGCCTCGCCCCTCACGACAACAGTGACACGGAGACGACTGCTGGCAAAGGGTTGCCACCTTCCGGCTCGCTCCACTCCTCCTTGTTAATCGCTCCTCCTCTTCCCCAGACCCCTCTAGTCCCCCAACCCTTCTCCAGCCCCGATCCAGCCCCACGTGTTTGCTGTGTCTCCCCCCACCATGCCGCTTCCCCAGCTCATTCACCCCCCTCCCCACCCCCGCTCCTTACCCTGGCCGACAGTCCCTGTGTATCCAGTGGGTCGACAGCCCGTCGCCTGCCGCCGCCTGGGAGGCCACGCCCCACTCCAGCCTCGAGCGGCCGCCTGTCGTCTGCTGCTCGAGAAAGCGCGGGAAAGACGCAGCCACGCAGCCACGGAGCAGGATTCTTTAAGCTGAAGAAACTGAAGAAGGTATTAGGAGGAGAGGGAATTGGAGGGTGGCCGAGAAGAGTGGGCAGCCCGGAGGGCATAGACGGAGGGGGGAGTGGGGGGAGGGGGGGGGTGCCAAGTCCCCCCACAGGTTCCCCTCTTCCAAGATGCTTGGAAAAAGTATAGTTTATGACAGGCAGCATTGCGAACACATGACGATAGTAATAAATGCAACTATGGCACCTTTTATCACGTGTGTCTGTCACGTGAGAAGACTGGCTCCACATGAATTGTCGCCCTCAAATTTGACGACTGGGGTACACACACACTTATAAATGGGGGGGGGGCGATGAGGAAGGGGAAAGGGATGCCGTTTCTTTTGACCCCTTAAATGGTTGGCCTGAATAGACGTCTGCGGCTGTACAATGGGGGGGGGGGGGGGTGGCAAGCAAAATACGCCATTTCTTGCTATGGTATTCACAGTTGAAGTACTTAAATACTTGCTCACATGATTTTCATATAACTACCATAAACGTGGAATAATGAGGTTCATAAGGCTATGACTCCATGCATCACTGTAGCTAATCCATTACACCGCAACGGTTGTGCTAGCATGTCCCGGCGTAGTCGCTGGTGACATTAAATGACCTTGATGCGTAACACATTAACACACGGCAATTACGATTTAAAAAACAAAACAAAGTTTCTGCCATCTAGACATGAATACCAAGTTTAACCGACTTTTTCACACAGGATATACTGCTCGTTTGTTATATGATACTTTGAACTACTTTGACCTTCAAATGTATTCGCGCTCCTCTCGGATAATTCTGTGAGAACACAAGGCTATAGTTGAAGGTCACCGTTCGAGAAAAACACTCAGCACATGGAATAACAGCGAAGGCAAAAGTTATATCCTTTTAAATTGATTGCTGTAGGTTGATTTAACCCGTGTAGGTTATATCGCGACAATGGGAAGGACCAAGAAAGAGAGGAACGAAGAGAATTATCCGGGAGTAACTCAGAACTGTTGGTGAAGATAGACTGCGCCGGTGGGATTTGAACTCCGCACCTACCGCTTGGGCTGGCCAAGCAGAACACACTCACCAGTCAAACACTAGCCGAACACGTTACCCACTTGGCCACCGGGGTGCCCCCATATCCCTTCAGACGTCATGACATTTGTGCCGATCCGTCATACAAGGAGTCTGAACCAGCCAAGAGCTCTGGCGGCTGGCATTACGTAGACACGAACGAATGTGTCCATCAAACCTGACAGAAGTCGGCAAAAAAAACAATTTGATAAAACACAATTAAGGTCTAGACGAATATTGAATTGAAGTTGGTCTTTGAAGCGAGCTATCAAACCGGCTTTCGTCATGTCACCGGGATAAATAGCTTTCAATTCTCTGTGGACATAAAATATGTCCGCGTAGCTTTGTGTTTTATTTCTCTCTTCTTTTATTTGTGTGACTTGGAATCGGATCAGTATGTGACGGACCCAGCAAGCCCCACACCCCCCTACCCCCTACCCTCCACACACTGGGTACCCTACAGCCCCCCCCACCCCATGCACTGACTCCTCCTGTCCCTCTTATCTACACCCACCCGTCTACTATCCAGCATCCTACCCACCCCCTCCCATTCACAGTCGTCCATGGCAAACCGATCCAACTCAGTGGTTACCCCGTGTTCACCCCCTGGCTCCCTGCCCTGCCGCCCACCCCCACCCCCTTCCCCACCTCACAGACTGACAAACCCCTCTAATCAACCCACGTTGCCCTCATGTCTGGTGCCGCCCAACTCGTGTCCGCCCTGACTCCATCAACCCAACCCCTTTCACCCCTCCACCCCTGTCTACCCTTCCCTCTCCCCGCTCCCCCCGTTACCCTGTCCACACCCTGTCCACACCCTGTCCACCCACTATCTACACTTCCCCCTCGACCCTCCCCTTGGCACCCTGTCCACCCCCTGACGAATGTGTTATCCTTTCATGTCGGCTTAAGAAATTGAGGTCGTAAGCCTCCTTCCAGCCCTCCTGCCTCACCCCCACCGGACGTAACCCTTGATGCTTGCAAGGGGGAAGTGGGGGGGGGGGGGGGTCCTTGTATTTTCCCGGTGCGTGCCATATTTCCACAGTGGTGGGTAACCAGACATAACGTTCGACCGACATGAAAGCTCCCCCTCCGCACGGGAATCAATGGTGATCAATAAAATGGTGCTGTTGTATTGTTGAGAATGCGAGATTGTGGGGCCTAACGTCTTCCCATGCCCATGGTTGTCTCTGTACGACAGATGGCGCCAGGGGATATTCTATTCAAGGTCCCGCCGAATTCCCCCTGGGGGTGGAGTATGAACCCAAACCAGATTGCCGATACGAAGAAAGTGGAGAATGTAGTTGGCAGGCGACTTTGGTGAAGAGCCGAAGTCATAGCCACAGCCACAGCCACAGCCACAGCCACAGCCACAGCCACAGCCACAGCCACAGCCACAGCCACAGCCATCGTCGCAGCCACAGCCACAGCCACAGCCACAGCCACAGCCACAGCCAAAGGAATCATTGTTCATTGCAGCCGAGATGTAGTTAATCATATTTTGTGCGAAACTTGCGAGAAGCCCCCTTCTGGTTGCGGGGGGAGGGGGGGGGAGGGTGTAACAACAGCACTCATATATATCAACTGTCACAAGAATTATCAGAAAGATAGAAGCTCCAAGCCACACCTCTTTGCGAGAGAGCTAGAAGCCATCTATAACACATATTTATAATGCACCCAATCTCAAGAATCAGATGCTCCACATCTTTGCGAGGGAGCTCGTCCAATATATATCTTTGATAAATACCGTGGTTGTGTACCCAGTCTACAGGTGGCCCCACGAGACATAGATCTCCGTCCCTCTGAGAACTATAGCGGGGCGCCCTGTCCCCGACATCAATAGACGGGACGAGATTTAACGGACACCATGGAATGTGATATCGTCACAGAAAAGTTTACTGGTAAGCAGCCCCACATTGATCGCTTCAGGGGTACAAAGGCCTCCCTAATAAACTTCACCGGGTTGGACAGACAGACAGAAGATCCTGGGCGTCCGCCTGCCCTACCCCCTCCACTCAGCCCCTCCCCCGGGCCCTACCCCCACCCCCGCCCCAGCTCGCCCACATAAATAACAGAAACGACAATCAAGGTAATCTATAGGTGGCATAAAGCGAGGCACTGATGCCCAGATATCGTGTCAAACTAGCAAAACAGGAGCTAGCATCCATTTACATCTCCTGCATATTCATTCTTTCAACCCCCCCGTTCCTTTCAAGATGCCTCCTTCGCCTTAACAGCTGCCCTCCCCCCCCCCACCTCCCCTTTCCCTCCCTCTTCCTTTACCTACTTCCCTACAGTGTCCCTCTCGATCTTCCGGCAGAGCGCGTTCCGCTGACGCTATTTTCTCTCTGCCCCACTTCAGATTTAACCATCAGAATTATCCTTCATACGCGAATATTTAAAAACAAATCTAACAGAATCAGACAGCCAGGGCGAGAGCGAGAACCCTTCTCCTTCGTTACTCGGAGGTTACTTATCGAAAGAACGTTTCCTCAAGGTGTTGTAAAACACCCCTTTGCCGTGGACGCGCATGCGTAACAATAATTGCTAAGAATGACCAAGCCGGCCGTCTTTAGTAGACCCCCCCCCTCCCCCGCCTCTCTCCTGCTCCTGCCTCGGCCCCCCACCCCCCCTTTCACCCCCAGTCACCGCCTATCGCCCTTTCAATAGCCACCTATCACCCTTCAGTCGCCGCATATCGCCCTTCAGTCGCCGCCTATCGCCCTTCAGTCGCCGCCTATCGCCCTTCAGTTGCCGCCTATCACCCTTCAGTCGCCGCATATCGCCCTTCAGTCGCCGCCTATCGCCCTTCAGTCGCCGCCTATCGCCCTTCAGTTGCCGCCTATCACCCTTCAGTCGCCGCATATCGCCCTTCAGTCACCGCCTATCGCCCTTCAGTCACCGCCTTTCGCCCTTCAGTCACCGCCTATCGCCCTTCAGTCACCGCCTATCGCCCTTCAGTCACCGCCTATCACCCTTCAGTTGCCACCTATCACCCTTCAGTCGCCGCCTAACGCCCTTCAGTCGCCGCCTATCGCCCTTCAGTGACCGCCTATCGCCCTTCAGGCGCCGCCTATCGCCCTTTAGTCGCCGCCTAACGCCCTTCAGTCGCCGCCTATCGCCCTTCAGTGGCCGCATATCGCCCTTCAGTCACCGCCTATCGCCCTTCAGTGGCCGCATATCGCCCTTCAGTCACCGCCTATCGCCCTTCAGTCACCGCCTATCACCCTTCAGTTGCCACCTATCACCCTTCAGTCGCCGCCTAACGCCCTTCAGTCGCCGCCTATCGCCCTTCAGTGGCCGCATATCGCCCTTCAGTCGCCGCCTATCGCCCTTCCGTCGCCGCCTATCGCCCTTCAGTCACCGCCTATCACCCTTCAGTTGCCACCTATCACCCTTCAGTCGCCGCCTATCGCCCTTCAGTGGCCGCCTATCGCCCTTCAGTGGCCGCATATCGCCCTTCAGTCGCCGCCTATCGCCCTTCCGTCGCCGCCTAACGCCCTTCCGTCGCCGCCTAACGCCCTTCAGTCGCTGCCTATCACCCTTCAGTCGTCGCCTATCGCCCTTCAGTGGCCGCCTATCGCCCTTCAGTCGCCGCCTATCGCCCTTCAGTCGCCGCCTATCGCCCTTCAGTGACCGCCTATCGCCCTTCAGGCGCCGCCTATCACCCTTCAGGCGCCGCCTATCGCCCTTCAGTCGCCGCCTATCACCCTTTAGTCGCCGCCTAACGCCCTTCAGTCGCCGCCTATCGCCCTTCAGTGGCCGCATATCGCCCTTCAGTCACCGCCTATCGCCCTTCAGTGGCCGCATATCGCCCTTCAGTCACCGCCTATCGCCCTTCAGTGACCGCCTATCGCCCTTCAGTCGCCGCCTATCGCCCTTCAGTCACCGCCTATCGCCCTTCAGTTGCCACCTATCACCCTTCAGTCGCCGCCTATCGCCCTTCAGTCGCCGCCTATCGCCCTTCAGTGGCCGCCTATCGCCCTTCAGGCGCCGCCTATCGCCCTTTAGTCACCGCCTATCGCCCTTTAGTCACCGCCTATCGCCCTTCAGGCGCCGCCTATCGCCCTTCAGGCGCCGCCTATCGCCCTTCAGTGGCCGCATATCGCCCTTCAGTCGCCGCCTATCACCCTTCAGTCGCCGCCTATCGCCCTTCAGTGGCCGCCTATCACCCTTCAGTCGCCGCCTATCACCCTTCAGTCGCCGCCTATCGCCCTTCAGTCGCCGCCTATCGCCCTTCAGTGGCCGCATATCGCCCTTCAGTCGCCGCCTATCACCCTTCAGTCGCCGCCTATCGCCCTTCAGTGGCCGCCTATCACCCTTCAGTCGCCGCCTATCACCCTTCAGTCGCCGCCTATCACCCTTCAGTCGCCGCCTATCACCCTTCAGTCGCCGCCTATCGCCCTTCAGTGGCCGCCTATCACCCTTCAGTCGCCGCCTATCACCCTTCAGTCGCCGCCTATCGCCCTTCAGGCGCCGCCTATCGCCCTTCAGTGGCCGCATATCGCCCTTCAGTCGCCGCCTATCACCCTTCAGTCGCCGCCTATCGCCCTTCAGTCGCCGCCTATCACCCTTCAGTCGCCGCCTATCGCCCTTCAGTGGCCGCTTATCGCCCTTCAGTCACCGCCTATCGCCCTTTAGTCACCGCCTATCGCCCTTCAGTCACCGCCTATCACCCTTCAGTTGCCACCTATCACCCTTCAGTCGCCGCCTAACGCCCTTCAGTCGCCGCCTATCGCCCTTCAGGCGCCGCCTATCGCCCTTCAGGCGCCGCCTATCGCCCTTTAGTCGCCGCCTAACGCCCTTCAGTCGCCGCCTATCGCCCTTCAGTGGCCGCATATCGCCCTTCAGTCACCGCCTATCGCCCTTCAGTCACCGCCTATCACCCTTCAGTTGCCACCTATCACCCTTCAGTCGCCGCCTAACGCCCTTCAGTCGCCGCCTATCGCCCTTCAGTGGCCGCATATCGCCCTTCAGTCGCCGCCTATCGCCCTTCCGTCGCCGCCTATCGCCCTTCAGTCACCGCCTATCACCCTTCAGTTGCCACCTATCACCCTTCAGTCGCCGCCTATCGCCCTTCAGTGGCCGCCTATCGCCCTTCAGTGGCCGCATATCGCCCTTCAGTCGCCGCCTATCGCCCTTCCGTCGCCGCCTAACGCCCTTCCGTCGCCGCCTAACGCCCTTCAGTCGCTGCCTATCACCCTTCAGTCGTCGCCTATCGCCCTTCAGTGGCCGCCTATCGCCCTTCAGGCGCCGCCTATCGCCCTTTAGTCGCCGCCTAACGCCCTTCAGTCGCCGCCTATCGCCCTTCAGTGGCCGCATATCGCCCTTCAGTCACCGCCTATCGCCCTTCAGTCGCCGCCTATCGCCCTTTAGTCACCGCCTATCGCCCATCAGTCGCCGCCTATCGCCCTTCCGTCGCCGCCTATCACCCTTCAGTCACCGCCTATCGCCCTTCAGTCACCGCCTATCACCCTTCAGTCGCCGCCTATCGCCCTTCAGTCGCCGCCTATCACCCTTCAGTTGCCGCCTATCACCCTTCAGTCGCCGCCTATCGCCCTTCAGTCGCCGCCTATCGCCCATCAGTCGCCGCCTATCGCCCTTCAGTCGCCGCCTATCGCCCTTCCGTCGCCGCCTATCACCCTTCAGTCGCCGCCTATCGCCCTTCAGTCGCCGCCTATCGCCCTTCAGTTGCCACCTATCGCCCTTCAGTCGCCGCCTATCGCCCATCAGTCGCCGCCTATCGCCCTTCAGTCGCCGCCTATCGCCCTTCAGTCGCCGCCTATCGCCCTTCCGTCGCCGCCTATCACCCTTCAGTCACCGCCTATCGCCCTTCAGTCACCGCCTATCGCCCTTCAGTTGCCACCTATCACCCTTCAGTCACCGCCTATCGCCCTTCAGTCGCCGCCTATCGCCCTTCAGTCACCGCCTATCGCCCTTCAGTCACCGCCTTTCGCCCTTCAGTTGCCACCTATCACCCTTCAGTCGCCGCCTAACGCCCTTCAGTCGCCGCCTATCGCCCTTCAGTGGCCGCATATCGCCCTTCAGTCACCGCCTTTCGCCCTTCAGTTGCCACCTATCACCCTTCCGTCGCCGCCTATCGCCCTTCAGTCGCCGCCTATCGCCCTTCAGTCGCCGCCTATCACCCTTCAGTCGCCGCCTATCGCCCTTCAGTCGCCGCCTATCGCCCTTCAGTCGCCGCCTATCGCCCTTCAGTCGCCGCCTATCGCCCTTTAGTCACCGCCTATCGCCCTTCAGTTGCCACCTATCGCCCTTCAGTCGCCGCCTATCGCCCTTCAGTCGCCGCCTATCGCCCTTCAGTCGCCGCCTATCGCCCTTCAGTTGCCACCTATCACCCTTCAGTCACCGCCTATCGCCCTTCAGTTGCCACCTATCACCCTTCAGTCGCCGCCTATCGCCCTTCAGTCGCCGCCTATCGCCCTTCAGTCGCCGCCTATCACCCTTCAGTCACCGCCTATCGCCCTTCAGTCGCCGCCTATCGCCCTTCAGTCACCGCCTATCGCCCTTCAGTCACCGCCTTTCGCCCTTCAGTTGCCACCTATCACCCTTCAGTCGCCGCCTAACGCCCTTCAGTCGCCGCCTATCGCCCTTCAGTGGCCGCCTATCGCCCTTCAGTCACCGCCTTTCGCCCTTCAGTTGCCACCTATCACCCTTCCGTCGCCGCCTATCGCCCTTCAGTCGCCGCCTATCGCCCTTCAGTCGCCGCCTATCACCCTTCAGTCGCCGCCTATCGCCCTTCAGTCGCCGCCTATCGCCCTTCAGTCGCCGCCTATCGCCCTTCAGTCGCCGCCTATCGCCCTTTAGTCACCGCCTATCGCCCTTCAGTTGCCACCTATCGCCCTTCAGTCGCCGCCTATCGCCCTTCAGTCGCCGCCTATCGCCCTTCAGTCGCCGCCTATCGCCCTTCAGTTGCCACCTATCACCCTTCAGTCGCCGCCTATCGCCCTTCAGTCGCCGCCTATCGCCCTTCAGTCGCCGCCTATCGCCCTTCAGTCACCGCCTATCGCCCTTCAGTTGCCACCTATCACCCTTCAGTCGCCGCCTAACGCCCTTCAGTCGCCGCCTATCGCCCTTCAGTGGCCGCATATCGCCCTTCAGTCACCGCCTATCGCCCTTCAGTCGTCGCCTATCACTCTTCAGTCGCTGCCTATCACTCTTCAGTCGCCGCCTATCGCCCTTCAGTCGCCGCCTATCGCCCTTCAGTCGTCGCCTATTACTCTTCAGTCGCTGCCTATCACCCATCAGTCGCCGCCTATCGCCCTTCAGTCGCCGCCTATCGCCCTTCAGTCGTCGCCTATCACTCTTCAGTCGCTGCCTATCACCCTTCAGTCGTCGCCTATCGCCCTTCAGTCGCCGCCTATCGCCCTTCAGTCGCCGCCTATCGCCCTTCAGTCGCCGCCTATCGCCCTTCAGTCGCTGCCTATCACTCTTCAGTCGCCGCCTATCGCCCTTCAGTCGCCGCCTATCGCCCTTCAGTCGCCGCCTATCGCCCTTCAGTCGCCGCCTATCGTCCTTCAGTCGCCGCCTATCGCCCTTCAGTCGTCGCCTATCACTCTTCAGTCGCTGCCTATCACCCTTCAGTCACCGCCTATCGCCCTTCAGTCGCTGCCTATCACTCTTCAGTCACCGCCTATCGCCCTTCAGTCGCCGCCTATCACTCTTCAGTCACCGCCTATCGCCCTTCAGTCGCCGCCTATCGCCCTTCAGTCGCCGCCTATCGCCCTTCAGTCGCTGCCTATCACTCTTCAGTCACCGCCTATCGCCCTTCAGTCGCCGCCTTAATTCCAGCCAATCAGGTAACATATTTCTTTCGCTTCCCCACCGCGTGACACCCAATCAGAGTAGAAACTACAGGACAAAGGCGGTCTGGGATCTTAATACCATTAAATGACCGCCCGCGCACCTCCCCCCCCCCCCCCCCGCCCCACCCCACCCACATCTCCCTCTCCCCCTCCATCCTGATCCCTCCCCTTCCCCTACATGTCAGTCTTTGAAGCGACTGGGCTTGGCAGAAGCCTGTGAGGATTTGGACGCGGAGACACGAGACACTTCCTGTCGCTTTGCCTGACGGGTAATAGCACTTTAGAGACAAAGCCAGGACAGCTAAATAATGAATATCTGTCAGGCCGGAGCCTGATAACATGTAAAAGGGTTCACTTTGTGTAGCTTTCCCTGACCATCATGTCATCTTCCTGTTATATTGTAGCAATTTGCTTGGCAAATACAGATCCAGGCATTTACCAATGCCGCCCATGCCCGCTCTAATGAAATGAATTGATGTTTTATACCGCTCTTGTGCACACAAGGGTTAATCTGGGCCACACGTCTGCTGTATCCTTATTCATACAGGTCTTCAGGCTGGAGTCGATTGTCTCTCGATAGTTGTGTTTAATTGATTGGGCTACACTATGACCAGATGGATCGTTGGGGGCATTAATCACATAGACGCAGGTTTTATGTCACTTAGTAAAGAGCCGAAGAGACAGGAAATTCATGTATGGCATTACGCGGGATGCTGCAGTCAGGCCAAGAGTAAGGCTGTAGCTTAATTAACGCGTAGCATTTGGTAATCACCCGCTGCCAAGGTGTCTGGCTGCCAAGGTGTCTGGCTGCCAAGGTGTCTGGCTGCCAAGGTGTCTGGCTGCCAAGGTGTCTGGCTGCCAAGGTGTCTGGCTGCCAAGGTGTCTGGCTGCCAAGGTGTCTGGCTGCCAAGGTGTCTGGCTGCCAAGGTGTCTGGCTGCCAAGGTGTCTGGCTGCCAAGGTGTCTGGCTGCCAAGGTGTCTGGCTGCCAAGGTGTCTGGCTGCCAAGGTGTCTGGCTGCCAAGGTGTCTGGCTGCCAAGGTTTCTGGCTGCCAAGGTGTCTGGCTGCCAAGGTGTCTGGCTGCCAAGGTGTCTGGCTGCCAAGGTGTCTGGCTGCCAAGGTGTCTGGCTGCCAAGGTGTCTGGCTTGGCAACTTGTGGCGAAGGTTCATTTTTTCAGTGATTGACCCAGCGAACCCGAATGACATTACAGGGTTTGTGACAGACACTTAAACCGAATGACATTACAGGGTTTGTGACAGACACTTAAAAGCCATAACATTCCCTTGCAGGACAATGACTGACATCACAACAGAGAATGACTTTGACATTTTAAGAATTCTCGCACTGGGGCCCTTTGGCCCCAGGTATGACGTTTTGTACTAGATGGTTCCATCAACTTGGACCAGATCACATTTACCTATTTTTCGAACATTTTCCTTGGTGTTGCAACAACAATCGCGCTGCAAAAATATCCCGCCCACCCTCATGAAGCCATTTTTCTTGCATCCAGTATATGTCGTCATGTTGGATATTCAAGAGTAGAATCCTCAAATATCGTGCTCACTGGCCTATTGCGCATATTTAAATTTAATTTGGTTGTTAATTACGGGCATCTTAGACCAACAATAGGTCATATTTGCCCTTATCTCCATCTGTATTTTCGTTCTCATGGGGTCTATAAAGGGAAATCGAGACTACAAAGCAGAATGACCTTGTGTTTCAGTGACTGCGCATACACAGCGTTCGCCACATTCACGAGACACTAAACGTGAACTTGGCACTCGTTGACCTTACACAGTAAGATGACCTTAAAAGGCAGTTACTGACCTCTGACGATGTCCTCTATATGCGGCACCACGTCGTCGTCGAGTCCTCCACTCACTGAGAAACCAAAGCGCACGTCCGCGCCTTGCATGGACACCACCAGGTCAGTCAGGGGCATCTGTCAAGGTCAAGGTCAGGTCACCAGAGTAAATTGACCAGGTCAGGTCACCAGAGTAAATTGACCAGGTCATTACAACGAATGTTATGGATACATAACGAGCTCTCCAGAGATAACATATATCTGAGGAGGGGGTCTCCAGAGATCTAATCTATCTGAGGAGGGGGGCTCCAGAGATTCAATCTATCTCAGGAGGGGGGGTCTCCAGAGATACAATCTATTTGAGGAGGGGGGTCTCCAGAGATACAATCTATCTGAGGAGTGGGGTCTCCAGAGATGTAATCTATCTGAGAAGGGGGCCTCCAGAGATACAATCTATCTGAGGAGTGGGGTCTCCAGAGATGTAATCTATCTGAGAAGGGGGTCTCCAGAGATACAAACTATCTGAGGTGGGGGGGTCTCCAGAGATGCAATCTATCTGATGAGGGGGGGGGGGGGTCGCCAGAGATACAATATCTGAGGAGGGGGGTCTCCAGAGATACAATCTATCTGATGAGGGGGGGGGGGGGGTCGCCAGAGATACAATATCTGAGGAGGGGGGTCTCCAGAGATACAATCTATCTGAGGAGGAGGGGAGGTCTCCAGATATACCATCTATCTGAGGAGAGGAGGGTCTCTAGAGATACAATATATCTGAGGAGGGGGGGTCTCCAGAGATGCAATCTATATGATGAGGGGGGGGGGGGGTCTCCAGAGATACAATCTATCTGAGGAGGAGGGGAGGTCTCCAGATATACCATCTATCTGAGGAGGGGGGGGGGGATCTCCAGAGATGCAATCCATCTGAGGAGGGAGGTCTCCATAAATACCATCTATCTGAGAAGGGGGGTCTCCAGAGATACACTATCTGAGGAGGGGGGGTCTCCAGAGATACAATATATCTGAGGAGGGGGGGGGCTCCAGAGATGCAATCTATCTGATGAGGGGGGAGGGGTCTCCAGAGATACAGTCTATTCGAGGAGGAGGGGAGGTCTCCAGAGATACAATCTATCTGATGAGGGGGGAGGGGTCTCCATAGATGCAATCTATCTGAGGAGGGGGCGGGGGGTCTCCAGAGATACAATCTATCTGAGGGGGGGGGATCTCCATAAATGCCATCTATCTGAGAAGGGGGGTCTCCAGAGATACACTATCTGAGGAGGGGGGTCTCCAGAGATACAATCTATCTGAGGAGGGGGGTCTCCAGATATATCATCTATCTGAGGAGGGGGGGGGGGTCTCCAGAGATACAATCTATCTGAAGAGGGGGGTCTCCAAAGATACAATCTATCTGAGGAGGGGGGGTCTCCAGAGATACAATCTATCTGAGGAGGGGGTCTCCAGAGATACAATCTATCTGCGAAGGGGGGTCTCCAGAGACACAATATATCTGAGGAGGGGGGTCTCCAGAGATACAATCTATCTGAGGAGGGGGGGGGGGTCTCCAGAGATACAATCTATCTGAGGTGGGGGGGGTCTCCAGAGATACAATCTATCTGAGGAGGGGGGAGGGGTCTCCAGAGATACAATCTATCTGAGGAGGGGGGTCTCCAGAGATACAATCTATCTGAGGTGGGGGGAGGTCTCCAGAGATACAATCTATCTGAGGTGGGGGGTCTCCAGAGATACAATCTATCTGAGGAGGGGGGTCTCCAGAGATACAATCTATCTGAGGAGGGGGGAGGGGTCTCCAGAGATACAATCTATCTGATGAGGGGGGTCTCCAGAGATACAATCTATCTGAGGTGGGGGAGGGGTCTCCAGAGATACAATCTATCTGAGGTGGGGGGAGGTCTCCAGAGATACAATCTATCTGAGGTGGGGAAGTCTCCAGAGATACAATCCATCTGAGGTGGGGGGAGGTCTCCAGAGATACAATCTATCTGAGGTGGGGAGGTCTCCAGAGATACAATATATCTGAGGAGGGGGGTCTCCAGAGATACAATCTATCTGAGGAGGGGGGGGGTCTCCAGAGATACAATCTATCTGAGGGGGGGGGTCTCCAGAGATACAATCTATCTGAGGAGGGGGGAGGGGTCTCCAGAGATACAATCTATCTGAGGAGGGGGGTCTCCAGAGATACAATCTATCTGAGGAGGGGGGTCTCCAGAGATACAATCTATCTGAGGTGGGGGGAGGTCTCCAGAGATACAATCTATCTGAGGTGGGGGGAGGTCTCCAGAGATACAATCTATCTGAGGTGGGGGGGTCTCCAGAGATACAATCTATCTGAGGTGGGGGGAGGTCTCCAGAGATACAATCTATCTGAGGAGGGGGGTCTCCAGAGATACAATCTATCTGAGGAGGGGGGGTCTCCAGAGATACAATCTATCTGAGGAGGGGGTCTCCAGAGATACAATCTATCTGCGAAGGGGGGTCTCCAGAGATACAATATATCTGAGGAGGGGGGTCTCCAGAGATACAATCTATCTGAGGAGGGGGGTCTCCAGAGATACAATCTATCTGAGGGGGGGGGTCTCCAGAGATACAATCTATTTGAGGAGGGGGGAGGGGTCTCCAGAGATACAATCTATCTGAGGAGGGGGGTCTCCAGAGATACAATCTATCTGAGGTGGGGGGAGGTCTTCAGAGATACAATCTATCTGAGGTGGGGGGAGGTCTCCAGAGATACAATCTATCTGAGGTGGGGGGGTCTCCAGAGATACAATCTATCTGAGGTGGGGGGGTCTCCAGAGATACATTCTCTCTGATGAGGGGGGTCTCCAGAGATACAATCTATCTGCGAAGGGGGGTCTCCAGAGATACAATATATCTGAGGAGGGGGGTCTCCAGAGATACAATCTATCTGATGAGGGGGGTCTCCAGAGATACAATCTATCTGAGGAGGGGGGGTCTCCAGAGATACAATCTATCTGAGGAGGGGGGGTCTCCAGAGATACGATATATCTGGGGAGGGGGGGGGGTGGGGTCTCCAGATATATAATCTACCAAAAGGGGAGCTATCCAGAGATTGATGGTTCGAACCTCACCGTGTTATGCGTAGACTTGGGGATATATCATTGCACGCAAGGTTAGAGGCCGTTGGTTGTGGTAATTTCCTTTCTAGTACGAACATGAAGTCCTACTCGCTGTATCGCCATACAATGTCCGATCAAGAAAGACTCGAATTGCGGCTTCCCATTGCAGCAGCTTCACGCAACACAGGCGATATCCAGGGGACAACGGGTCCATGGTTGTGGACCATGTCCTTTCCATCATATAGATCTAAATCAGGTCAGGCCTAAGCTATAGTATCAGTCTCTCAACGCTGTTAGAACTAGCCATCGGGTACTGATAGGTCGTTATGCTCCCGACTATGCTGCAGCCAGAGTTATACATCAAACGATAGCTCCTCGATCAGCTTCTGCAGACCAACATGACGGCATATCTACCCGAATTTTCCTTCAATCTGTCGCTTCTAACAGTTAATTGTTACTCGTTGTTTACCCGCCTCGTTCTAGTTTTCGTATTGGTTCCATCTCTTGGTGGAGGACAAATGGGTGGTTTTGGTGCAGCGGTACGGATGGAGTGACTGAGTCGATACATATGTCGGGGGCAATTGGTGGGGGGGGGGGGGGGAGGCAATCGGGGGATAAAACTGAGGTAATCAGGGTCTATGGTAGAATATGTCAGACCACCCACCCCCGTCCCTTGCCCCACACCCTTGAGGCCATACCGCTTGAGTTGTTTCTACCAGCAGTGCATATTGCACCTCCTCATGGCCTTCCTCATTCAAAGTTGTCGGTGGTCGCAGATTAAAGCATTGTGTACATTTCTGAGCAGCTCCGAGTCAATCCTACTGTTTCACCAAGTTGTATTTTAATAGTTTGTAAGACCTGCCGAACGCGTTTACCGCTGAGGTTGGAGGCGAATTGTGTCGAAACGGACTTTTAAGATATGAATCCCGATATATTGTGCCATCAAAATAAAATCCCCGTTAAATATATTTGGGCGCATAATTACAAATATTTGCCATTAGCCCGTTTGACGCGTTAAAACATTAAGAAATGGTCAGAGCCGATAATTCGTCTGAGAAGCTAGTGCGCCATGCTAGATCTAGTGCGCCTTATCGGTGCGCCATACCGGTGCGCCATACTAGTGCGCCATATACCCTTTACTCTTTGCGAAGAACCACAAATACATGGCCACAGCGGGACGCTCTAACCCACTGAGCTATCGAGGCGGCCCCTGGCCGTTCAAAGTTAGTGCCCGAATTTGTACAGCTTTCGTGATTACAACATGACGCACTTAACAAGCAATGAGCCATATAATTTGCCCAACCAGATTTTTTCAATATTTACTCTTCTAGGCAGGGACGGATCTAAGGGGGGGGGGGGGGTTAAGGGGGTTAGGGGTTAGGGGGGCAACCCCTCCTCCCCTTGGGAAATTGAGCATAGACTAGCGGGAGAGTGGAGATTCCGGTGCAAATGCGTGACGTCATGATGTATCACCATGTCTCGTGCATTTATGACGTCATTCAGTATGTAATTATACCAACGGGCACGTGCGGTTCCCCTGTTTCCAGGCCAAATATCAACACCACACGACAGGTTCTCGACGTCGGTGGCTCTAACGTGGCAGACCCAAGCAAGGTAACTTTTATGGCAAGGTAATAGGTCTATCAAACTTAATTGCTATTCAATATTAGTGGTTAGCTTATTTTTGCGGCTTTGATGATTAGCACTGAGTAGTGATAAAAAAGTAGTGACTATACTAGTCTATAGTGTGCAAAAGGGTTCATAATGTTCATGTCGCAGGAATAATGTTGGACAAAATAGGCCAGGGCAAGTGTCACTTCTTTGTCGACACTGTCTTGTCTGTCAATGTCAGTGTCAGAGTCACAGATATAGTGTCACCTATGGCTATGCTAGTAGATCTATAGCTGAGTATAGACTATAGCATAGAGGTACCAGGGCGGATCTAGGGAGGAGGGGGGGTTAGGGGGTGGCACCCCCCCCCCCCTCCCTTGAGAATCTGAACATACACTGTAAAAGTCTGGTCCTTCGAGCACCGCCCGCCCCCCCACCCCCCGCCATGGTCGCGCACGTTTTCAGTTTTCAAGTTTTCAGTCTATATAGTAGTACATATAATGATATAGTTTACCTACTCACACTGTCCTGGATATATATATTATATAAATAGTCCCGTCGCAGCACTTTTGAAAAGCATACAGTCGTAGCCCACTCCCTGCCTGACAGCATGCCACCGGGGCCTGCCCAACACAGTCTGTGACCTCTGGAAGTTCTCCTTAACAACGCCACAACTAACAAACGGATGGGGCTAACACTGTCTGTATTAGTCTCCTGTGGCACAGACTACTAACAGTGATCACAACAAAATATATTTATGTACATCTGCAAAAAATCATGAGAGCGCCTGAAGACTTCCTAATTATAGCCAATCAGCCTCTATCAGGGATGTAGGCAGCGGCCTGGCTTGAGAGAGAAGACGAGATCGAGGACTATAGTTACAGTAATAATGTAATGACTATAATTAGTAGAAATATGAGTGTAATCATCGGCAGACCGGAGGTATTCTCGCACTCACTTGGCTGCGGCCCTTTCTGACAATCACCCCCAGACAACTCCCCCTCCCCCGACAACCCCCCCCCCCCGACATCCAATAACATTATAGGCATGCCTCCCCCCACCTCCCCTCCCCCCCACAAGCCCGCCTATCCCTTTCCCAGTTCGGAAAAGATTATTTGTGTTTGTAAATGACCACACATAGGGTCTCTGTAATACGTCCGCGCCAAGCGCCATGCACGACCGATGGACACTACTTTGTAACCAATCAGTACGGCCCATCAGCTGTTGGCAACGTTTGGGGGTCGTTATCCGTAAAAGTCCTGGTTCAACGCGAAGACCCTCTCCTAGTTACCGCGATCCGTTATAGCAGCGTATATTAAATGGGGGGGTGGGGGGGGGGTGTCCGTTTGTGGGTTGGTGTATCCAAGAGGTGGAATCATCGAGGGGAAAATTATTTCCCGGGGAACTGTCCGGGGGGTCGGGAGTAAGGTTTGGGATAAACCCATATCGCACTCTCTGACTCTCTGGATACTTTCGAAAAGGTTCGATTTATCGCCTTTCATGGTAATAGTTGACTACAGTTCGTACGAGAAAATCCATATGACATTGATTCTCGGGCGATATGGGTTTGTTTTGGCACAAACCTCATATGTGCTGATATAAGCCCAACTCGCACTCGAATCAATGCCCTGTTTATACTATATGCGGAATGCGGCGCCCACAGTTTCATATTTGAAACGGCAAAGTCGGCTGTCACTCATCGATGATATAGCTTCTATCTCATATAGGTTTCGGAAATGAATCTACTCCGCCCGTGGCTGATTAAGTTCAATGTTTTTTCTGTCGCTTATCGTCTTTCTAAATAAATATGAGCACACACTTTAGTGTAAGCTCCGTTCTCATTATTTCCCCGACTGTTTCTTTCCCTATTCACAATACAGCTCTAGGGGTAGCGTTCCATCATCTGGCTGACGGCGGTTTCATTCGGGACCACCGATCCGCGCTGGTGACGTGAATCACGTGACAGAAGAGCGAGATGTCAGAAGGCGGACCGAGACGGTTTAGCGATGGTTTCTGGAGGTTTTCGTTACGCATGCGGAGCACGGCCCCGGCGGAGGATGAGCTGGGGTCCCCGGGAGATGAGGCAGAGTACGTAGGCCTCTTGTTTCTAGTAATCTGTACGGATGAACGCGGCTTTTTTCTTTACCTCTTGCAGGCATCATGTGGTGTGTTATATAAGGTGGCGTGATGGTGATCCAGTTAAGAAACTGACAGCGCCCGAGCTGTTATGTTCTAATAGAATGGGCAAGAAAAGACAATAGTGACAGGTGCGTGTTCAGTGGGCGTCGTAGGGGGTGTGTGGTTGGGAGGGGGCGGGCGACACGTGCCCCCATGCCCCCCCCCCCCGCCTTTTCAGGCCGTTCTTTATGGATGTGCGACCCACATTTGAGCAGCGACTACCCCCCCACCCCCTACACACACCACCTTCAAGCATTCCTGCACACTCATATAAGTGGTTTTCTAATATTAACCACATGCGTGACGTTATGATCATGTGTCGCTTTGCGTTGGTTCATTGTGAGCGTCTCCTTCGGATAATTCACTGTATTTAAAAGAATATATTATGTTCGAACTAATCAACGTAAATTGCAAGCAGCTTGAGAGGCAATGTGATTTCCTGAGCTTTTACACAAAAGATAAATACAGTATTTGTCGATTCATTATTAAAGGTGCCGTTATGATCCATAGAATCCTAGAGGGGTGCATAATGAACCACTTTTATCGGATTTACCTCCTAGCACCAACTCCCAACAACAACAGTTATATAAAACAGCTCGAGTCCCATAAGGAAGGCGTGAAAAGATGATAGGCGTAGCACAGTATGTGGCATTTCATTATCGGCCCGCGGCTGGTCGAATTGTGAACTTCGTTCGGGAACCCATCATAGCCACGTTCTGCCGACGATAAATTTCTGTCTAGCTTTTCGGATGATCCGTTTAACATGGGGATATAACGAACATCACCGACACGTACAACAACAATCCATGGGGACTTTAATACCTCTTTTTTTGTGCAGGGAGAACGAGGCGATGGCAAGAAGGCGACAGTCCTCGTTCGGGCGGCGAAGCAGCTTGCTACCCGGCCCCTCATCGACCCACAGGTAGGCCATGAACTATGTAAATACAGGTAGGCTATGCACTATGTAAATACAGGTAGGCTATGCACTATGTAAATACAGGTAGGCTATGCACTATGTAAATACAGGTAGGCTATGTACTATGTAAATGGTTGTTTTCGGAGAATTTAATTACCATGAGAGAAGAAGACATCAGTAACTATGACAACGGTATAACAGCACTTCTCGGAGACTTTAATGTTTTACACTCTGCAGCTCTTATTCTGAGGACGTGGCGGTAGGGAGACGGAGACAGTCTGCGTACGACCGGCGAAACAGCTTTTTACCCGGAGCCTCATTGACCGACAGGTAGGCATGTACTATGTAAATACAGGCAGGCTATGTACTATGTAATCACAGGTAGGCTATGTACTATGTAAATACAGGTAGGCTATGTACTATGTAAATACAGATAGTCTGTATTCTATGTAAATACAGGCAGACTATGTACTATGTAAATACAGATAGTCTGTATACTATGTAAATACAGGCAGGCTATGTACTATGTAATCACAGGTAGGCTATGTACTATGTAAATACAGGCAGGCTATGTACTATGTAATCACAGGTAGGCTATGTACTATGTAAATACAGGCAGGCTATGTACTATGTAAATACAGGTAGGCTATGTACTATGTAAATACAGGCAGGCTATGTACTATGTAATCACAGGTAGGCTATGTACTATGTAAATACAGGCAGGCTATGTACTATGTAATCACAGGTAGGCTATGTACTATGTAAATACAGGCAGGCTATGTACTATGTAAATACAGGTAGGCTATGTACTATGTAAATACAGATAGTCTGTATACTATGTAAATACAGGCAGACTATGTACTATGTAAATACAGATAGTCTGTATACTATGTAAATACAGGCAGGCTATGTACTATGTAGATACAGATAGGCTGTGTGCTATTTCAATACAGGTAGGCTATGTACTATGTAAATACAGGTAGGCAATGTACTATATAAATACAGACAGGCTATGCACTATGTAAATTCAGGCCGGCTATGTACTATGTAAATACAGATAGGCTGCGTGCTATTTAAATACAGGCGGGCTATGTACTATGTAAATACACGTAGGCTATGTACCATGTAAATACAGACAGGCTATGGACTATGTAAATACAGACAGGCTATGTACTGTGTAAATACAGGCAGGCTATATACTATGTAAATACACGTAGGCTATGTACCATGTAAATACAGACAGGCTATGTACTATGTAAATACAGGTAGGCTACGTACTATATAAATACAGGTAGGCTATATACTATATAAATACAGACAGGCTATGTACTATGTAAATACAGGCAGGCTATGTACTATGTAAATATAGGTAGGCTATGTACTATGTAAATACAGACAGGCTATGTACTATGTAAATACAAGCCGGCTATGTACTATGTAAATACATGCAGGCTATGTACTATGTAAATACAGGCAGGCTATGTACTATGTAAATACAGGTAGGCTATGTACTATGTAAATACAGGCAGGCTATATGTACTCTGAAAATAAAGGCCGGCTATGTACTATATGTAAATACAGATAGACTGTATTGTGTAGATACAGGCAGACTATGCACTATGTAAATACACGTAGGTTATGTACTTTGTAAAAAAAGATAGGCTATGTACTATGTAAATACAGGTAGGCTATGTACTTTGTAAAAAAAGGTAGGCTATGTACTATATAAATACAGACAGGCTATGCACTATGTAAATTCAGGCCGGCTATGTACTATGTAAATACAGATAGGCTGCGTGCTATGTAAATACAGGCAGGCTATGTACTATGTAAATATAGGTAGGCTATGTACTATGTAAATACAGACAGGCTATGTACTATGTAAATACAAGCCGGCTATGTACTATGTAAATACATGCAGGCTATGTACTATGTAAATACAGGTAGGCTATGTACTATGTAAATACAGGTAGGCTATGTACTATGTAAATTTGTAAATACAGGTAGGCCATGTACTATTCAAAAGTACTATGTAAATACAATCAGGTTATGTTCTGTGTAAATACATACGAGTGATTAGAAGGTGATTGTCAGTGACTGAGTGTTTTCCTGCAGTGCCGATGACCTCGCCAGCCCGCCGGGCAGCAGTGCCTACCTGACCGCAGGAAGGCGTCACGACGTGGCCTCAATGTAAGTAACACGCTGATTGGACGGTTTAAAGCAATATATTCCGTAATTGTTTGTATCGCCAACCTCTTCTCCATGTCAAATAAGTACATTCTGTCTTGAGTTTAAATCCTAAAAGTCTGCGGGCTATCCGCAGAGAAGCATTTTGGTCAACGGAGCAGAAGTTGGTGGCCGGCTTTATATCCCTACGCGCCTGTTCGCAGTTTGCTATTTTGTGTGTGATGTCGACCGCGGCTCGCTATCACGTCCACGCGCGATAAAAATAAACCGCGCAGTTTTATGCTGAAATGTTTGTCTTGCAGACTCAAGGAGACATAAAAACATATGGATCATAAATTTTGAGATAATTTAGTCTTGATTCTAAATTGTGAAAGATCAAAGATGGCGCATGTAAGCATATTGCTTTAAAGCTAATCAAACAGCTGTTTCTCGCCAAAATCGTGTCAGAATCTAAAACTGTAAAATTGAACGGCGTAATAAGTGGAAGAATGATTTCATTGTCTTGGCTTTTTGACACTGTGCTACATCACTAAAACTGTGCAATACAACTGCACGACTATACAAGTATGTGACGTACTAGTATACATAGCTTCCAACTAACGGTCCACGGTCTATGTGTTCTGCCATGATTTTAAATTGGCGGGAAATATCTGTATCAATGACTTTAGTGAGAACGTTTTAAGTTCTGAAGGTCAATCGTTGAAACTCCTTGAAAATGTCATGGAAAATTGTTGGTCATGGAAAGTGGTTTGGGGGGTAAAATGTCATGGAATTCTATCTCACTGTTCACGATTCAGTATGTCCTTTTAATGTAGGTTTGGGGCCTCGTGTTGGCTATGGCAGTTTTCCACTTTACAAATTTGAAAATGGTACAATACTCCCCTTCTTACTTATTACAAATATATTGTACGTCAGTTCTGCTAAGCAAGGGGGACTTAAGTATATGGAGTCGTGAAGTTTCAGTGTGCCATGAGAGTATATTGGATTGCTATGAGGGGAGGAAGGGGCCATCTTGTAGAAGTGCGCCTGCTTTTCTTACCCTAATCCATGTGTATTTGCTACATACAGGTACTCATCATGTGTGGGAATCCTGTTAAGGCATTCACTGCAAATAATACAAGATCGCAATAGATAGATTGGAAATAATTAGCAAAGCCTAGAGATATAGAGCATGTCCATCGTATGTACTTTACTTACGCAGAAGATTTGAGCGTTTGAAGCGCTTCCTGAAGCCCCTATAGTAGCAAAGGTCGCCCCCTACACACGGGCGCTTCCTGAAGCCCCTATAGTAGCAAAGGTCGCCCCTACACACGGGCGCTTCCTGAAGCCCCTATAGTAGCAAAGGTCGCCCCTACACACGGGCGCTTCCTGAAGCCCCTATAGTAGCAAAGGTCGCCCCCTACACACGGGCGCTTCCTGAAGCCCCTATAGTAGCAAAGGTCGCCCCTACACACGGGCGCTTCCTGAAGCCCCTATAGTAGCAAAGGTCGCCCCCTACACACGGGCGCTTCCTGAAGCCCCTATAGTAGCAAAGGTCGCCCCTACACACGGGCGCTTCCTGAAGCCCCTATAGTAGCAAAGGTCGCCCCCTAGACACGGGCGCTTCCTGAAGCCCCTATAGTAGCAAAGGTCGCCCCTACACACGGGCGCTTCCTGAAGCCCCTATAGTAGCAAAGGTCGCCCCGTACACACGGCGCGAGGAAAGACGTTTTCACTGTCTACTTGCAAAATAATCGTAAAGATATGAAGATGAAAACATTGGAATTTATAGCGAGCGCAAGCGACTTAAGGTAACATGCATACGTATGTAAGTCCATTTCAAGGTTAGGCTTAGGACTTTCATTTCGCGTAACAACCCCCATGAGACGTTTTCGGATTCGGAGTAAATATCAGCTGTACATAAATATGTTCAAACAAAGAGAGGTCGAAGCCTAGTATGTCATGTGTTTAATAATTAAATTAGGTGCCCCACAAAATTAACGAATACTTTTTCAATGTTAACACTGGATGTTTACTTCAAATTCAAGTTAATTTATAAGCGACGCGCTAAATGTCTGTTGCCAAGCAGAGCGCTCTTGGTGACCGCCCATCGGCTGCTGTCATAGTGAGTAGTTGTGACGTCCAAATGTTATAAACATGACGTCACAATGGGAGTTCCTGAGCAACCGAATAATATGCCACAAAAACGTGCATGGTACACCTCATCCCGACAAAGATATTCTTTATGGCAAGCCGAATTGAGAATATTAATCTAGATGTATCTCCTCGGAAAATCTGAATTAATAAATATACGCTCGCATTTTTTAGGTAGCACCTATCCATATTAGGAAATACTACATTACTAGAAGCTGGTGCTCGCCATGTTCGATGCTTACCTGTCCTCCGCCATGGCTGCAGGTCGGGCAAGTCGACCGATGCGGCCAGCGATGAGAAGATGGCCTCCTGGATTAAGAAGATGTCCGAGAGCGAGAACTCTCCCCCGAACAGCCCCTCTGGCAGCCCACAGCCCCACGAGGACCCCGAGAGGCGGGCGGTACCCACCCACCAAGCGTCAGTTTATTAGATTTATTACGTGTATATTTCGGTCTGTGACTACATGGCGGTTATTTTTACGAACCGAATAACAGCGAGACGCAGGTTTTCAAATAGACCGGAAACAAAGAGACAACGTAAAAAACGCCGAATGGAGTTGGGGTTTTTGTAATTTGTACTGTTGTGTTTCAAGCGAGTGTTGCAGTAGCGATTATTTTTCGATTGAGAAGCGGTAGCCTTGGGTAAGCTAGTCTCAAAAATACTTGATATATTTAGTTACTCACGCGACTCTCACGCGACTCTCACGTGACTCGCACGTGACTCACGCGGGAACAAAAGATGTGTAAACATTAATAGCTGCCAAATGTTATGTTTTCACGAGCAGTGGTACATCGAAGGGCAGGGACAGGAAAGGACAGAAAGATGGCCGTCGGCATAGCACCAAAGTGAATGAGCCAGAGATTGTTGAAGGTATGGACATTGTCAGAACTTACTCAGTACGGACATAGTCGGCGGTAAAACCTTAAAAGATATGGCAAGAAATTGACCGTAAGTTTAGTGAAATGCAGTGTGATGTTTAAAGCGACTCAGCCTACAGTAATGTCTGACCTTGTTAATTTTAATTTGTTGAAATATACTTGAATTATTCTAAGGGGTGGGGGGGATATAAATATGAACAGCTTTACATATATATTTAAAATTTTAAAGCATCCTAATATGAAGGCTGAATGTGATTGTTGGGAGCAATATCAGCCTAAAAGATTTAGTTGTTTTGAGCCAAATAAGCTAAAAAGATTTCTTTAAAAAAAGTTTTTATTATCCGAAAAAAGCAACTACAAATACCGAAACTGACGGCACATATTATGTATAACAACGACACATAACACAATATCTACCTGACGTGAATTGCAAAGTGGTGGCGCAGTGCGCGTGCTCCAAAGTCATTGCAGCCTGGGACAAACTCAGACCAGATCACCCGGCAGAGGGCGTTCCGCTCACGCTATAATGATGCGAAGAATGAGCCTGCCTGCCCCCCCCCCCCCCACCCCACCCACTGCCTCTTCCCCATTTCTCTCATGCTCTCTCGTTAAACAGTTGACCACGCCCATATGTCGTCGACTGGACGCTACCAGAGTCACGGCAGACACGACTCGGCGTTCAAACCCATTACCCTTAACGACATGAGGCACATACAGGAGACAGGAGGCTGGTGAGCACTGGGCTTAATTAACAACCCACATAGAGAAGTTACCTATATCTCGTCTTTTCTTCATATGTTGCGTAATCTGATGTAATCGTATCAATTAATGTGGATGTGTAATGTTCTACTATACTATAGTACGCTTCTTTATAGCAAAAAAATGACGAAGACATCAAGATGAAAATGGTAAAATATAATATCATATAGTGTATACTGTATACTAATGAACGAAAGAAAGTCCGGCTGATAGAAAGAAATGATAATTTATGTATTGTGGCCTTGATCGAAGGAATTCGCGCGCTGATTATTGTGATTGTTGTCGCAATATAGTTCGCTAAACGCACTTAACGCCAACCATAGTGACTGGTTTCTGGCACCGTAACCCGACCAGCGCACGTGGTTGGGTTTGTGACTTGTGAGAGATACGCGCCATCTTGTTTGGTCGTCAACCGCATGAACCATGCAGGAGTGGTTCAATGTATCGTCTTCGCCCGAAGAGGTTCAATGTATAATCATCGCCTGAAGTGGTTGAATGTATAGTCATCGCCTGAAGTGGTTCAATGTATAGTCATCGCTCGAAGTGATTCAATGTATAGTCATCGTCCGAGGTGGTTCAATGTATAGTCATCGCCCGAAGTGGTTCAATGCATAGTCATCGCCCAAAGTGGTTCAATGTATAGTCATCGCTCGAAGTGATTCAATGTATAGTCATCGTCCGAGGTGGTTCAATGTATAGTCATCGCCCGAAGTGGTTCAATGTACAGTCATCGCCCGAAGTGGTGCAATGTATAGTCATCGCCCGAAGTGGCTCAATGTATAGTCATCGCCCGAAGTGGTTCAATGTATAGTCATCGCCCGAAGTGGTTCAATGTATAGTCATCGCCTGAAGTGGCTCAATGTAGCCATCGCCTGAAGTGGCTCAACCTATAGTCATCGCCCGAAGTGGTTCAATGTACAGTCATCGCCCGAAGTGGTTCAATGTATAGTCATCGCCCAAAGTGGTTCAATGTATAGTCATCGCCTGAAGTGGCTCAATGTATAGTCATCGCCCGAAGTGGTTCAATGTATAGTCATCGTCCGAAGTGGTTCAATGTATAGTCATCGCCCGAAGTGGTTCACTGTAGTCATCGCCTGAAGTGGCTCAATGTATAGTCATCGCCCAAAGTGGTTCACTGTATAGTCATCGCCCGAAGTGGCTCAATGTATAGTCATCGCCTGAAGTGGCTCAATGTATAGTCATCGCCTGAAGTGGCTCAATGTATTGTCATCGCCCGAAGTGGCTCAATGTATAGTCATGGCCTGAAGTGGCTCAAAGTATAGTCATCGCCCGAAGTGGTTCACTGTATAGTCATCGTCTGAAGTGGCTCAATGTATAGTCATCGCCCGAAGTGGTTCAATGTATAGTCATCGCTTGAAGTAGTTCAATGTATAGTCATCGCCTGAAGTGGCTCAATAGATAGCGCCTGAAGTGGTTCATTGTATAGCGCCTGAAGTGACTCATTGTATAGCGCCTGAAGTGACTCATTGTATAGCGCCTGAAGTGACTCATTGTATAGCGCCTGAAGTGGCTCATTGTATAGTCATCGCCTGAAGTGACTCATTGTATAGCGCCTGAAGTGGCTCATTGTATAGCGCCTGAAGTGGCTCATTGTATAGCGCCTGAAGTGGCTCATTGCATAGTCATCGCCTGAAGTGACTCATTGTATAGTCATCGCCTGAAGTGACTCATTGTATAGTCATCGCCTGAAGTGACTCATTGTATAGTCATCGCCTGAAGTGGCTCAATTTAGCCATCGCCTGAAGTGGCTCAACCTATAGTCATCGCCCGAAGTGGTTCAATGTACAGTCATCGCCCGAAGTGGTTCAATGTATAGTCATCGCCCAAAGTGGTTCAATGTATAGTCATCGCCTGAAGTGGCTCAATGTATAGTCATCGCCCGAAGTGGTTCAATGTATAGTCATCGTCCGAAGTGGTTCAATGTATAGTCATCGCCCGAAGTGATTCACTGTATAGTCATCGCCTGAAGTGGCTCAATGTATAGTCATCGCCCGAAGTGGTTCACTGTATAGTCATCGCCCGAAGTGGCTCAATGTATATTCATCGCCCAAAGTGGTTCACTGTATAGTCATCGCCCGAAGTGGCTCAATGTATAGTCATCGCCTGAAGTGGCTCAATGTATAGTCATCGCCTGAAGTGGCTCAATGTATTGTCATCGCCCGAAGTGGCTCAATGTATAGTCATGGCCTGAAGTGGCTCAAAGTATAGTCATCGCCCGAAGTGGTTCACTGTATAGTCATCGTCTGAAGTGGCTCAATGTATAGTCATCGCCCGAAGTGGTTCAATGTATAGTCATCGCTTGAAGTAGTTCAATGTATAGTCATCGCCTGAAGTGGCTCAATGGATAGCGCCTGAAGTGGCTCATTGTATAGCGCCCGATGTGACTCATTGTATAGCGCCTGAAGTGACTCATTGTATAGCGCCTGAAGTGGCTCATTGTATAGTCATCGCCTGAAGTGACTCATTGTATAGCGCCTGAAGTGGCTCATTGTATAGCGCCTGAAGTGGCTCATTGTATAGCGCCTGAAGTGGCTCATTGCATAGTCATCGCCTGAAGTGACTCATTGTATAGTCATCGCCTGAAGTGACTCATTGTATAGTCATCGCATGAAGTGACTCATTGTATAATCATCGCCTGAAGTGACTCATTGTATAGTCATCGCCTGAAGTGACTCATTGCATAGCGCCTGAAGTGGCTCATTGTATAGCAACTGAAGTGGCTCATTGTATAGTCATCGCCTGAAGTGGCTCATTGCATAGTCATCGCCTGAAGTGGCTCATTGTATAGCGCCTGAAGTGGCTCATTGTATAGTCATCGCCTGAAGTGGCTCATTGTAAAGCCCCTGAAGTGGCTTATTGTAAAGCGCCTGAAGTGGCTCATTGTATAGTCATCGCCTGAAGTGGCTCATTGCATAGCGCCTGAAGTGGCTCATTGTATAGTAATCGCCTGAAGTGACTCATTGTATGGTCATCGCCTGAAGTGGCTCATGGTATAGTCATCGCCTGAAGTAAGTCATTGTATAGTCATCGCCTGAAGTGGCTCATTGTATAGCCCCTGAAGTGGATCAATAGATAGTGCCTGAAGTGGCTCATGGTATAGTCATCGCCTGAAGTGACTCATTGTATAGTCATCGCCTGAAGTGACTCGTTGTATAGTCATCGCCTGAAGTGACTCATTGTATAGTCATCGCCTGAAGTGACTCATTGTATAGCGCCTGAAGTGGTTAATTGTATAGCATCTGAAGTGGCTCATTGTATAGCGTCTGAAGTGACTCATTGTATAGTTATGGCCTGAAGTGGCTCATTGTATAGCGCCTTAAGTGGCTCATTGTATAGTCATCGCCTGAAGTGGCTCGTTGTATAGCGCCTGAAGTGGCTCATTGTATAGTGCCCGAAGTGGCTCATTGTATAGTCATCACCTGAAGCGACTCATTGTATAGCGCCTGAAGTGGCTTATTGTATAGTCATCGCCCGAAGTGGCTCATTGCATAGCGCTGAAGTGGCTCATTGTATAGTGCCCGAAGTGGTTCATTGTATAGTCATCGCCTGAAGTGGCTCGTTGTATAGCGCCTGAAGTGGCTCATTGTATAGTGCCCGAAGTGGCTCATTGTATAGTCATCACCTGAAGCGACTCATTGCATAGCGCCTGAAGTGGCTTATTGTATAGTCATCGCCTGAAGTGGCTCATTGTATGGCGCCTGAAGTGGCTTATTGTATAGTCATCGCCTGAAGTGGCTCATTGTATAGTCATCGCCTGAAGTGGCTCATTGTATAGCGCCTGAAGTGGCTTATTGTATAGTCATCGCCCGAAGTGGCTCATTGTATAGCGCTGAAGTGGCTCATTGTATGGCGCCTGAAGTGGCTTATTGTATAGTCATCGCCTGAAGTGGCTCATTGTATAGTCATCCCCTTGACGTGGCTCAGTGTATAGTCATCGCCTGAAGTGGCTCATTGTATAGCGCCTGAAGTGGGTTATTGTATAGTCATCGCCTGAAGTGGCTCATTGTATAGTCATCGCCTGAAGTGGCTCATTGTATAGTCATCGCCTGAAGTGGCTCATTGTATAGTCATCGCCTGAAGTGGCTCATTGTATGGCGCCTGAAGTGGCTCAATGAATAGCACCTGAAGGGACTCATTGTATAGTCATCGCCTGAAGTGATTCATTGTATAGCGCCTGAAGTGGCTAATTGTATAGCGCCTGTAGTGGCTCATTGTATAGTTTTCGTCTGAAGTGACTCATTGTATAGCGCCTGAAGTGGCTCATTGTATAGCGTCTGAAATAGGCTCATTGTATAGTCATCGCCTGAAGTGACTCATTGTATAGTCATCGCCTGAAGTGGCTCATTGTATAGCGCCTGAAGTGACTCATTGTATAGCGCCTGAAGTGACTCATTGCATAATCATTGCCTGAAGTGGCTCATTGTATAGCGCCTGAAATGGCTCATTGTATAGTCATCGCCTGAAGTGACTCATTGTATAGCGCCTGAAGTGGCTCAATGTATAGCGTCTGAAGTGACTCATTGTATAGTCATCGCCTGAAGTGACTCATTGTATAGCGCCTGAAGTGGCTCATTGTATAGTCATCGCCTGAAGTGGCTCATTGTATAGCGCCTGAAGTGACTCATTGTATAGCGCCTGAAGTGACTCATTGTATAGTCATCGCCTGAAGTGGCTCATTGTACAGCGCCTGAAATGGCTCATTGTATAGCGTCTGAAGTGGCTCATTGTATAGTCATCGCCTGAAGTGGCTCATTGTATAGTCATCGCCTGAAGTGACTCATTGTATAGCGCCTAAAGTGACTCATTGTATAGTCATCGCCTGAAGTGGCTCATTGTACAGCGCCTGAAATGGCTCATTGTATAGTCATCGCCTGAAGTGACTCATTGTATAGCGCCTGAAGTGGCTGTTTGTGTTCAGTACTCAGGTGAACGCCGCGCCCACCTCTCTGACCAAAGGGTACAGTGCCGCCAACCGAAGAGTCAGCATCGCCTCGGAGGAACACAAGCATATGAGTACCAACATCTCGCCCACAATGGTAGGTCACTCATAATGGTAGGTCACTCACGGTGGTAGGTCACTCACAGTGGTAGGTCACTCACAATGGTAGGTAACAATGGTAGGTCACCCACAATGGTAGGTCACCCACAATGGTAGGTGACTCACAATGGTAGGACACCCAAAAGGTAGGTCACCCACAATGGTAGGTGACTCAGTGGTAGCTCACTCACAGTAATACGTCACTCATACTGATACGTCGCTCACAATGGTAGGTCACTCACAATGGTGGGTAACTCACAATGGTAGGTCACTCACAGTGGTAGGTCACCCACAATGGTCGGTCACTCACAATGGTAGGTCACTCACAATGGTATGTCACCCACAATGGTCGGTCGCTCACAACGGTAGGTCACTCAAAGTGGTAGGTTACACACAATGGTAGGTAACTCGCAAAGGTAGGTCACTCACAGAGGTAGGTCACTCACAATGGTGGGTCACTCACAATGGTAGGACACTCACCATGGTGGGTCACACACAATGGTAGGTCACTCACAATGGTAGTTCAGTCACAATGGTAGGTCACTTACAAAGGTAGGTCACTCCCAATTGTAGGTCACTCACAGAGGTAGGTCACTCACAGAGGTTGGTCACTCACAGTGGTAGGTCACTCACAATGGTAGGTCACTCATAGTGGTAGGTCACCCCCAATGGTTGCCCCCCCCCCTCCCAATGGTGGGTCACTGACAATGGTAGGTCACTCACAGTAGAAGGCCACTCACAATGGTGGGTTACTCACAATGGTACGTCACTCACAATTATAGGTCACTCGCAGTGGTAGGTCACTCACATTAGTAGGTCACTCACAGTGTTAGGTCACTCACAAAGATAGTTCACTCACAGTGGTAGGTCACTCACAATGGTAGGTCACCCACAATGCTAGGTTACTCACAATGGTAGGTTACTCACAATGGTAGGTCACTCACAATGGTAGGTCACCCACAATGGTAGGTTACTCACAATGGTAGGTTACTCACAATGGTAGGTCACTCACAGTGGTAGGACACCCAAAAAGGTAGGTCACCCACAATGGTAGGCCACCCACAATAATAGGTCACCCACAATGGTAGGTTACTCACAATGGTAGGTTACTCACAATGGTAAGTCACTCACAATGCTAGGTCACCCACAGTGGTAGGTTACTCACAATGGTAGGTCACTCACATTGGTAGGTCACTCATAGTGGTAGGTCACTCACAATGCTAGGTTACTCATAGTGGTAGGTCACTCACAATGGTAGGTTACTCACAATGGTAGGTTACTCACAATGGTAGGACACCCAAAAGGTAGGTCACCAACAATGGTAGGTCACTCACTGTTAGGTCACCCACAATGATAGCACCCCCCCCCCAATGGTAGGTCGCTAACAATGGTACGTCACTCACAGTGGTAGGTCACTGACAATTGTGGGTCACTCACAATGGTGGGTCACTCACAATGGTGGGTCACTCATAGTGGTAGGTCACTCACAATGGTAGCTCACCCACAATGGTAGGTCACTCACAATGGTAGGTTACAATGGTAAGTCACCCACACTGGTAGGTTATTCACAATGGTAGGTTACTCTCAATGGTAGGTCACCCACAGTGGTAGGTCACTCACAATAGTAGGTTACTCACAATAGTAGGTCACTCACAAAGGTAGGTTACTCACAATGGTAGGTCACTCACATCGGTAGGTCTTTCACAATGGTAGGTCACCCACAATGGTAGGTCACTCACAATGGTATGTCACTCGCAATGGTAGGTCACTCACAATTGTAGGACACCCAAAAGGTAGGTCATGTATGGTAGGTCACTCACAATGGTAGGTCACTCACAATGGTAGGTCACTCACAATGGTAGGTCACCCAAAAGGTAGGTCATCCACTATGGTAGGTCACTCACAATGGTAGGTCACTCACAGTGGTAGGTCACTCACTGTTAGGTCACCCACAATGATAGCACCCCCCCCCCCCCAATGGTAGGTCGCTAACAATGGTACGTCACTCACAGTGGTAGGTCACTGACAATTGTGGGTCACTCACAATGGTAGTTCAGTCACAATGGTAGGTCACTTACAAAGGTAGGTCACTCCCAATTGTAGGTCACTCACAGAGGTAGGTCACTCACAGAGGTTGGTCACTCACAGTGGTAGGTCACTCACAATGGTAGGTCACTCATAGTGGTAGGTCACCCCCAATGGTTGCCCCCCCCCCTCCCAATGGTGGGTCACTGACAATGGTAGGTCACTCACAGTAGAAGGCCACTCACAATGGTGGGTTACTCACAATGGTACGTCACTCACAATTATAGGTCACTCGCAGTGGTAGGTCACTCACAATAGTAGGTCACTCACAGTGTTAGGTCACTCACAAAGATAGTTCACTCACAGTGGTAGGTCACTCACAATGGTAGGTCACCCACAATGCTAGGTTACTCACAATGGTAGGTTACTCACAATGGTAGGTCACTCACAATGGTAGGTCACCCACAATGGTAGGTTACTCACAATGGTAGGTTACTCACAATGGTAGGTCACTCACAGTGGTAGGACACCCAAAAAGGTAGGTCACCCACAATGGTAGGCCACCCACAATAATAGGTCACCCACAATGGTAGGTTACTCACAATGGTAGGTTACTCACAATGGTAAGTCACTCACAATGCTAGGTCACCCACAGTGGTAGGTTACTCACAATGGTAGGTCACTCACATTGGTAGGTCACTCATAGTGGTAGGTCACTCACAATGCTAGGTTACTCATAGTGGTAGGTCACTCACAATGGTAGGTTACTCACAATGGTAGGTTACTCACAATGGTAGGACACCCAAAAGGTAGGTCACCAACAATGGTAGGTCACTCACTGTTAGGTCACCCACAATGATAGCACCCCCCCCCCCCAATGGTAGGTCGCTAACAATGGTACGTCACTCACAGTGGTAGGTCACTGACAATTGTGGGTCACTCACAATGGTGGGTCACTCACAATGGTGGGTCACTCATAGTGGTAGGTCACTCACAATGGTAGCTCACCCACAATGGTAGGTCACTCACAATGGTAGGTTACAATGGTAAGTCACCCACACTGGTAGGTTATTCACAATGGTAGGTCACTCTCAATGGTAGGTCACCCACAGTGGTAGGTCACTCACAATAGTAGGTTACTCACAATAGTAGGTCACTCACAAAGGTAGGTTACTCACAATGGTAGGTCACTCACATCGGTAGGTCTTTCACAATGGTAGGTCACCCACAATGGTAGGTCACTCACAATGGTATGTCACTCGCAATGGTAGGTCACTCACAATTGTAGGACACCCAAAAGGTAGGTCATGTATGGTAGGTCACTCACAATGGTAGGTCACTCACAATGGTAGGTCACTCACAATGGTAGGTCACCCAAAAGGTAGGTCATCCACTATGGTAGGTCACTCACAATGGTAGGTCACTCACAGTGGTAGGTCACTCACTGTTAGGTCACCCACAATGATAGCACCCCCCCCCCCCCAATGGTAGGTCGCTAACAATGGTACGTCACTCACAGTGGTAGGTCACTGACAATTGTGGGTCACTCACAATGGTGGGTCACTCACAATGGTGGGTCACTCATAGTGGTAGGTCACTCACAATGGTAGGTCACCCACAATGGAAGGTCACTCACAATGGTAGGTCACTCACAGTGGTAGGTCAAACACGCGCATGCCATAATTTCCCCTTGAACGTTTTTTTTAAACAGACATCTTATAAATACAGCATAATACATATAGCATTCTTGATACATATCTTGCTACTTTTCTGTGGGTCATTCAAGAATTCATAACAGCCATAGTCGAGAGGCAAAACGTGTATTACGGCTTCTATTATCACTGTATAGCTTTGTTTTACTGCAATAATAAACGGGATAAATGTGTTTGTCTTTGGTACAGAAGAAGCTGTTATAATGTGGCGCGACATTGTTAAAATTTTATCAGCGTAGGTAGTAATTAAAGCGGCACTTGTACTTGACGCAGAAAGTGATGAGCCTCCCCAGTGAAGAGAGGAGTGACATTCTGGAGGAGGAGGAGGACGAGGACGAGGCTATCTTGACGATACGGGGGGCTGAAGCGCCGGCACAAAGGGCCCCTCCCACCCGCAAGGCGCGTAAGTAGGCTATGTAGAGACTCCCCTCTCCCTCCCCCTCCGGGCGCTCCCACCCACCCATGTCACCAGAGAGCTATATATGGACACAATGTCTTTTATTATGTTAAAAAAGAAACATGTGTGTGTATGTGTGTGTTGGGGGGGGGGGGGGGGTAATTAAGGTGTTTTACAGCCGGAACTAACACTTAGCCTCTCTCTTTCGATCCTCTCAGCTACTTCTTTTTCTGCTGTGGCCGGCGCGAAGCCGTGGCAAACCCTGCCGAAGGGATCGGGAAAGCTAAGCGCCCTCCAGCATTTCGCCAGGGTAAGAAAGCTAACGATGGTGACCAACCCGCGACCTGTTGGGTTGCGCAACTCAGTCTGCTGGTCTTATTATGTGGACATATGCCATCGTAGGTTCACAAAATTATCAAGGTTCCATGGTAACGTTATGATAATAATGATCCATTTACAGAGAAAAGTTTCAGTTTTGCAATTATTATACTATTATTGTAGTAAAAAGTTGAATGGGGAATTGAAATCTCCGAAATGTTTACCTTCAAATTGTTACATTCACATTTTTTACCTCATTGACATCATCCACATTTTTACTCGGCTCCACATTGTTTACTTTGCAGTGTGTAAAATTGCCTACATTCACATTGTCTATATCCACACTGCTTACATTCACATTGTTTACATCCACCTTGTTTACTTACACGTTGTTTACCTCTACATTGTTTAATTACCTCTCCATTAGTTACCCTCACATTCTTTACCTCCTCATTTTTTTCATCGACATTTTTACCCGGCTCCACATTGTTTACTCTGCAGTGTGTATCTCCACATTGTTTACTTCCACATTGCTTACCTCTCCAGTTTTCTCCGTTGTCTACCATCGCCGTTGTTTTACTTACTGGTGCATGGCTTACCTCCCCATTGCTTACTGGTGCATGGCTTACCTCCACATGAGGCCCCACTTTGTTTACCTCCCCATTGCTAACTGGTGCTTGGCTTACCTCTCCATTGCTTACTGGTGTACGGCTTACCTCCCCATTGCTTACTGGTGCATGGCTTACCTCCCCATTGCTTACTGGTGCATGGCTTACCTCCCCATTGCTTACTGGTGCATTGCTTACCTCTCCATTGTTTACTGTTGTATTGCTTACCTCTCCATTGCTTATTGGTGCATGGCTTACCTCCCCATTGCTTACTGGTGCATGCCTTACCTCCTCATTGCTTACTGGTGCATGGCTTACCTCTCCATTGCTTACTGGTGTATTGCTTACCTCCCCATTGCTTACTGGTGCATGGCTTACCTCCCTATTGCTTACTGGTGCATTGCTTACCTCCCCATTGCTTACTGGTGCATGGCTCACCTCCTCATTGCTTATTGGTGCATGGCTTACCTCTCCATTGCTTACTGGTGCATTGCTTACGTCCCCATTGCTTACTGGTTCATGGCTTACCTTTCCATTGCTTACTGGTGCTTGGCTTACCTCCCCATTGCTTACTGGTGCATGGCTTACCTTTCCATTGCTTACTGGTGCTTGGCTTACCTCCCCATTGCTTACTGGTGCATTGCTTACCTCCATTGTTTACTGGTGCATAACTTACCTCCCCATTGCTTACTGGTGAATTGCTTACCTCTCCATTTCTTACTGGTGCATTGCTTACGTCCCCATTGCTTACTGGTGCTTGGCTTACCTCCCCATTGCTAACTGGTGCATTGCTTACCTCACCATTGCTTACTGGTGCATGGCTTACCTCTCCATTGCTTACTGGTGCATAGCTTACCTCCCCATTGCTTACTGGTGCATGGCTTACCTCCCCATTGCTTACTGGTGCATGGCTTACCTCCCCATTGCCTACTGGTGCATGGCTTACCTCCCCATTGCTTACTGGTGCATGGCTTACCTCCCCAATGCTTACCGGTGCATGGCTTACCTCCCCATTGCTTACTGGTGCATGGCTTGCCTCCCCATTGCTTACTGGTGCATGGCTTACCTCTTCATTGCTTAATGGTGCATTGCTTACCTCCCCATTGCTTACTGGTGCATGGCTTACCTCTCCATTGCTTACTGGTGCATTGCTTACCTCCCCATTGCCTACTGGTGCCTAGCTTAGCTCCCCATTGCTTACTGGTGCATGGCTTACCTCCCCATTGCTTACTGGTGCATTGCTTACCTCCCCATTGCCTACTGGTGCATGGCTTACCTCTCCATTGCTTACTGGTGCATTGCTTACCTCTCCATTGCTTACTGGTGCATGGCTTGCCTCCCCATTGCTTACTGGTGCATGGCTTACCTCCCCATTGCTTACTGGTGCATGGCTTACCTCTCCATTGCTTACTGGTGCATGGCTTACCTCCCCATTGCTTACTGGTGAATTGCTTACCTCCCCATTGCTTACTGGTGCATAGCTTACCTCCCCATTGCTTACTGGTGCATGGCTTACCTCTCCATTGCTTACTGGTGCATTGCTTACCTCCCCATTGCTTGCTGGTGCATGGCTTACCTCCCCATTGCTTACTGGTGCATGGCTTACCTGCTTACTGGTGCATGGCTTACCTCGCCATTGCTTACTGGTGCATGGCTTACCTCTTCATTGCTTACTGGTGCATGGCTTACCTCCCCATTGCTAACTGGTGCATGGCTTACCTCTCCATTGCTTACTGGTGCATTGCTTACCTCCCCATTGCTTACTGGTGCATTTCTTACCTCCCCATTGCTTACTGGTGCATGGCTTACCTCGCCATTGCTTACTGGTGCATGGCTTACCTCTCCATTGCTTACTGGTGCATTGCTTACCTCTCCATTGCTTACTGGTGCATTGCTTACCTCCCCATTGCTTACTGGTGCATGGCTTACCTCGCCATTGTTTACTGGTGCATGGCTTACCTCTCCATTGCTTACTGGTGTATTGCTTGCCTCCCCATTGCTTACTGGTGCATGGCTTACCTCCCCATTGCTTACTGGTGCATTGCTTACTGGTGCATTGCTTACCTCCCCATTGCTTACTGGTGCATTGCTTACCTCCCCATTGCTTACTGGTGTATTGCTTACCTCCCCATTGCTTACTGGTGCATGGTTTACCTCTTCATTGCTTACTGGTGCATTGCTTACCTCCCCATTGCTAACTGGTGCATGGCTTACCTCTCCATTGCTTACTGGTGCATTGCTTACCTCCCCATTGCTTTCTGGTGCATGGCTTACCTCCCCATTGTTTATTGGTGCATGGCTTACCTCCCCATTGCTTACTGGTGCATGGCTTACCTCCCCATTGTTTATTGGTGCATGGCTTACCTCCCCATTGCTTACTGGTGCATGGCTTACCTCGCCATTGCTTACTGATGCATTGTTTACCTCCACAGAGTAAGGCCCACAGTGACTTCCTGGCTCAGAACATGGAGCACATATCGGTGGAGGTAAGTGAGGAATAAATCAGGCTCACATTATTTCTAGACTTACAGATACTGGGCAGTGAAATTGTCTGATTTAAGAACTGAGTGGAACTAACGGGCCAATAACATTCATGATAAGTTACCCACAAGATATCTATATATATTTTTTTTTTTCATTATAACAAAAACATACATCAAAAGAAAGCATCACATAAACGAATGCCACGTAGATATAAACGATGACATGTTTTCACTATCGCTGATGCACTGTTATATCTTAAAATAATAAAATATATTGTTCTGGACCCCCGGAAGATTAGGGATTTCATTAAACCATTTACATCTATACACATACCTTTTCGTGATTAAACAAATATTATTAATAATAATAACCCACAAGATATTACATTCTGCCATTATGGATCATATGTATAATTCAGTGCACAAATTGGAAACCAGACTGTGATTGGTTGTAAGCTCGCTATTTGATCATTTGATAATAAGACAGACAGATCTATGTATTTCTCCTAGTTTGGAACATTCGCACTGATTCTCTGTCCAGTATGGAGTCGCATTGGTTATCTCAGGTGCTTCGACTTTAACTCCTACAGCCATATATAGGTCTAGTAACACGTGTCGCACGAAGAAAGGAAACATACCTATCTTTAATGAACTAAGCTTAAAATGGAGGTTCTATAAGAGTTTGATGACGTAATACTACATTAAAGTCAACAAATACCATTTAGATCTTTGCAAATTAGAAGACGTTTTACAGTAATACGCATATCAATATAAGAATGCTGAGATTCGGACCGTTTTGCGGCGTTTAAATATCATATAAATTAACTTGCACGTATATTTCCCGCCATTGTTAAGATGGTCATCCTTGCGCCGATCAGACCATATATTGTTATTATATGTTGTCATGGCATCGCGAATTGTTTCTAGGAATAGCTAATTATGTCAAAAGAAAGACACATAAGCCAAATTATCTTTTTTTTTTAACTTTATTTCTATAATTTCTGTTATACTTTATTTCTATAATTTCTGTTATACTTTATTTCTATAATTTCTGTTATATACTTTATTTCTATAATATTTCTTTGTCGATGGTATGTACTATGAGACACAAACTAATTGTATTATTCTGTACACTGCTGGTACGACACACGCTCAGCTGCCGCTCCCAATGAAGATCGCACTCTACGAAGAAGTCTACCCCATCATACAAAAGACAGTGAAAGGTTAGTGTGGTGTGTACACTGGAGCACAGACTTTAGTTGGTGGAGGCTAGTTTTAAGTGCAAATTGCACTCGTTGTCGTGGGCACCCCCCCTCCCCCCACCCCCTTTGTGGACCGCCCTATTGTGAATGTCTGAGAGTTCACGTGCCAGCCACCACCCACCCCGATCGTAAACAATTTGGATCCTGTGGCAGACTCCACCCAAATGACACCGTTCAGAGATAGGGGTCAGGTAGTGATAAATATGGTGACACGCGACACAGGCAAATTTGGAAAATCGACATACGACATTGAGAATTTTGAAAAATCGACACTGGACACTGGATACCCCCTTCCAGACCCCTAGAAATCTCATTCTCATCCCAAGTACCCCCCCCCCCCCCTCCCCGCCCCCCACCACTTATCTTAAGCCTGGACCCACGCTCGATTTAATTCGGCGTGCAGACACGCAGTTAAGGGAAGCAGTCAACAACTATATATTTACATCATATAAAGTAAAAATCGGTCTAAATAGTTCGATACATGCTTCACCTGCCCATAGCAGATCAACAATTAAACCGGAAACTGTATGTAGGCTACATCACAGGCATTCAGAGTGAAACCGATTAGTACATGTAATACATTTGCAGCCTACGAGAGGGACTTGGGCAGCCGCCACCAGCTAACCAGAGAGGCATACAAGCGACAGGAAGACATGAAGCGACTCTACGAGATGCTGGCCAACCTGTAGATAGATGTCAGTGACGTACCTCCCCCCTCCCACTGCCCCCACTGCTCCCCCCCCACTGCCCCCCCCCCCCCTCCCACTACTCCCCCACCCTAACAATGCGACCCCTCACCCCTAGATTATGTATCTTCTCGGATTTCAAGGACGTTTATTGTGCATTGGTGATCGGTGATCACACTCTATCATCGGATTACATTGCTGATGTCAACCCGGGATCTGTTCAGTATTGGAGGATAATATTCACTCCTTGAACCATGTATGTATATTTGATATTAATTAACCTCTCATTTGTTTCAGTTTCACATATTAATTAAATGTTGATACACTGTATAGATTAAAAATAAAACAAACAATGTATTGATTTGAATGATATTTCAACCGGCTTGACAGGTTTTATACGAACAGCGTGTAGGCTTCCAGAAAGCGACGTTCTAGGTAGTATACAGGGGAGATGCGGTCGCAGCGGGACTATATTTTCTATTATAATCAAATCAATACCATGAGAAAAACTACAAAACGGTTTGGATATACAGATGAATGTCTTGCTAACATGATACACAAGTAGGAAATACAAAAATAAATTGTTGCAAATCTTCGTCATCAGTTCTAAAAATGTGTCCCAGTGCCCCTCCATATACAAGGCTATACATTCGAATATCACGTCGGGTGGATGGGTTGTGGGTGGGTTGTGGCCGCGTGAAGCCGTCAGCGTCGCCAGGTGCGCCAAGCTCTCCTGTCTCGGACTGGAGACGATCGATACTGGGAACGATTGCCATGGAACCCCAGTCTGGCCGCGGTTAAAAGCTACCCTGGAACCTAGCCCCAGTTCTGGGGCTGTAGGACGGGCAGAAATCAGACAGCGCCGGTAGATTTTGGTCGTCCTACGGCCATAGAACTGGGGCTACCCTGGAACCCAGAGGCCGCCGCCATGTTTATCGATCGCCACCTCTCCGCTGTCCGCCGCCTCCCTCCCCCTTCCCTCAGCACCTCTCCCTTCTCTCCGCACGTCACGCCCCTCGCCCACAGGACCCACAGTCGGCCAGGGCCAATGGCCAAGGCCGTGTGCTGCACCCGCCGCCATGGCAGGGAACTCCGGTCCACAGACATGTACCCGGACATAGATTAGTGTACAAGGTTGGGGCGCGTGACCAGAAAGATCACTGTAGTTTTCCCCCGCTAGACTGTGAGCGGGTGATTGGATACACGGGTCTGGGGGGTTCGCTCAAGACACAGGTAGCACACAGATTACCCGATAGGCTAAACGCTTCTCCAGAATCACCTGCGTCGGCGGCATCTTCAGCATAGACAGCAAAAATGGATGCTGAGCGAGCTGATATATATCCATGCATATATTTGCGTAATCAAGCAACGGTCTGACTAGGGTGTTGTTTACCATTGATAGCGCGGCTTCTCGCACTCGCGTGGCCGCGGCCTGTTGTGGCACCAGGTTCGGGATTAGCCCATGGCCCACTCCACATGATTGGCTACCGTTTCTTGATAGCAACGATTTGTCATCTCGCAGGGAGACATTACTGCGAGACGTGCGAGATGATGCGCCAGAGCGGTTGAGGGGTCGTTTGTCCTGCTTGCTTGATATCTGTCCTTGATATGTATCGGAATGCACTCGTCATGACTGTCCAGGTAGCTAACTGTTGCTCCTGCAAGTCGGTCGCTGTGGTGTTGTGTTGCACGTTGGCGGCGGTACTGATGCTGGTGCTAGGCGGTGGACGCCCTCTGCTCGCGGGGTACGTCACCGGTGACGCCCTGGGTGGGACTCGACTGTGGGGTGGGGGCGACGGGGCAGGGGGAGGAGGCCGGGAGCGGCTCCAAGTAATCCTGAAGCCGATGGCGCCCACACACCGCCACAACCAGTCGCTCATGTTCCGGGATCTGTGCACGGAGCGGGATGTGCCAGACGTAGTATCCATGGACGCCACGGGCTACGCGGTGCCCACCCAACCCGTTGCCCCTGACAACTTCACCGTCGTCATGGTGACCCACAAGCGGGACGCCATGCTGCGCCGGTGCCTGCGCGCGTACGGCGACATGAGCCGGGTCGCCAAGATCATCCTCTACTGGAATAACCCGGGCCGGAAGCCACCGGATCTGACGTCAGAGATCCACTTCCGGATGCCGCTTGTCGTCAAGGAGGTCAACTTCACCACGCTCAGATCTCGTTTCCGGCCGATAGACGAGATTCAGACGCAAGGCAAGTGCGCCCGGCTAATTGGCCGTCTGGCGAACTAGCCATTTGGTTAACTGGCCGCCCGGCTAACTGGCCATCTAGCTAACTAGCCGCCTGGCTAACTGATCACCTGGCTACGTGGTCATATAGTTAATTATTTAACAACTGTCATATAGTTAACTTGCCACCTAGCTAACTGGCCGCCTGGTTAACTGGTCATATAGTTAACTAGTTAACAACTGTCATATAGTTAACTTGCCACCTAGCTAACTGACCATCTGGTTAACTGGCCATCTAGCTAACTGGCCGCCTGGCTAACTGATCACACATCTGGTTTACTGGCCGCCTGGCTAACTGATCACCTAGCTAACGGGTAATATAGTTACCCAGCTCACTGGCCATCTAGCTAACTGGCCGCCTAGCTAACTGGCCATATAGTTAACTTGCCACCTAGCTAACTAGCCATCTAGCTAACTGGCCGCCTGGCTAACTGATCACCTAGCTAACTGGCCATCTAGCTAACTGGCCGCCTGGCTAACTGATCACCTAGTTAACTGATCACCTAGGTAACTGTTCACCTAGTTAACTGGTCATATATTAACTTGCCACCTAGTTAACTGGCCATTTAGCTAACTGGCCGCCTGGCTAACTGTTCATACAGTTGACTTGCCACCTAGCTAACTGGCCATCTAGCTAACTGGCAGCCTGGCTAACTTTCCACCTAGCTAACTGACCGTCTGGTTAACTGATCATCAGGCTACGTAACCACCTAGCAAAGTGGAAATATTGTTGATATACTGAAAGCTGTTCATAAAACAAGTTTCCGATAGTCGCTGGCGCTCCTCACGGTCACTTCAACAAAAACAAACCTATCCTGAAACGTGAGTTTACGACAAATCCATGTATTCAGAAGAGGATCTTAATTTAAACTGATCACTGGGAGCGGCTCAACCGATTCGCATGTTTACCTGTTGTGGCAATAAATAGCATCTTTAAGCGGGGAAATCTTCCGTGTTGAGCAACTTGATCTAGTGTTACATATATGACGGTATTATAATTCATGTTGCAACCATACTGAAGCATATCCCTTCCTCACAACAGCTGTCTTCATAACAGACGACGACCTGCTGATTGGCGAAGAGGGCATTAACACGGCATTCCAAGTCTGGAAGGTAACAAGGCATGCATGGCGCTTCTAATTATACGATTATTAACGATAGAGATCAAGCCAATCTAAAACTTGTTGGTACAAACTTTACCCCATAAACATCCTTTTTAAATTTTAATTACCATGTAGCATTTTTTTTATTAAGTGTGCGGGCCCAAATTAGTTTTTTTGGAAAACTTCAAAGCCACATTTTATTTTTCTGTTTTTAAAGGTTTGCAAAAAACATACCCCCCGCCCCCCTCTCACCACCCTCACCCACCTGGATATCAAAGGCCCCGTCCCTCACACAAAGCTTACATACGCTTACACATTGCACACTTTTGTATTGTTTCCTTCCTCTTCAGGAGGGGCCGGCCCGGTAGCTCAGTGGGCTACAGCGCTCACCTTGCGTGATCTGGCCACCTAAAGGGCCGGCCCGGTAGCTCAGTGGGCTACAGCGCTCACCTTGCGTGATCTGGCCACCTAAAGGGCCGGCCCGGTAGCTCAGTGGGCTACAGCGCTCGCCTTGAGTGATCTGGCCACCTGAGAGCCTAACGGCACGTGGATCGGTGGTTCGAGCCCCGCTGTGGCCAAATGTCTGTGTGGTCGCAGAATAAAGATCCCATGTCCTTCTTCGCAAAGAGTAGGGTGTTACCCCCGGGGACATGGCTCCTCTCGCCCTTCCTTCTCCCATTGACGCGATATGACCAATAGGGGTTAAAGCGTCCAGAATATACAACCAACCAACCCTCTTCAGGACCTTAATTGTTCACGCCCGTTGGATGTTTCAGGACCACCCTTGGGGCATCGCGGGTTTCACCTGGAGGCACTACGTCACGAAGGCCAATGGCGACCTCAAGTACATGCTGGACGTTCGGGATCGCTACAGCATGATCCTGACGAACGCGGCCTTCGTGCACCGGGAGTACCTCCGCCTGTACACCGAGGCCCTGCCCAAGCCCGTCGCCAAGACCGTCGACCAGACCTTCAACTGTGATGACCTGGCCATGAACTTCCTGATCTCGCACCACTGCCGGTGCTCTGCCGCCTACAAAGTCGTGCCTTCCCAGTTCACAATACTCAGCTCGTCAGGAATATCGACCAAGAAGAATCATATGAAGTCGAGGGATATGTGTCTGACCAACTTCACGGCTTTCTACTCTGACATTCCGCTGCAGAGCAAACCCAAGGGGTGTATCTGGGGAAGTGGATAATGTGTTGTCAGATCATCTGTACATTGACTGGCTGATATTGACTGACATATATCAGAGTATATCCTCTGGTTGGCCGACTGATGGTGCATATCAGAGTATCGACTGGTTGGCCGACTGATGGTGCATATCAGAGTATCCACTGGTTGGCCGACTGATGGTGCATTTCAGGGTATCCACTGGTTGACCGACTGATGGTGCATATCACAGTATCCACTGGTTGGCCGACTGATGGTGCATATCAGAGTATCTACAGGTTGGCCGACTGATGGTGCATATCAGAGTATCCACTGGTTGGCCGACTGATGGTGCATAACAGAGCATCCACTAGTTGACCGACTGATGGTGCATATCACAGTATCCACTGGTTGGCCGACTGATGGTGCATATCAGAGTATCTACAGGTTGGCCGACTGATGGTGCATATCAGAGTACCCACTGGTTGGCCGACTGATGGTGCATAACAGAGCATCCACTGGTTGGCCGACTGATGGGGCATATCAGAGTATCCACTGGTTGGCCGACTGATGGTGCATTTCAGGGTATCCACTGGTTGACCGACTGATGGCGCATATCAGAGTATCCACTGGTTGGCCGACTGATGGTGCATTTCAGGGTATCCACTGGTTGGCCGACTGATGGTGCATATCAGAGTATCCACTGGTTGGCCGACTGATGGTGCATTTCAGGGTATCCACTGGTTGACCGACTGATGGTGCATATCACAGTATCCACTGGTTGGCCGACTCATGGTGCATATCAGAGTATCTACAGGTTGGCCGACTGATGGTGCATATCAGAGTATCCACTGGTTGGCCGACTGATGGTGCATAACAGAGCATCCACTAGTTGACCGACTGATGGTGCATATCACAGTATCCACTGGTTGGCCGACTGATGGTGCATATCAGAGTATCTACAGGTTGGCCGACTGATGGTGCATATCAGAGTACCCCCTGGTTGGCCGACTGATGGTGCATAACAGAGCATCCACTGGTTGGCCGACTGATGGTGCATATCAGAGTATCCACTGGGTGGCCGACTGATGGTGCATATCACAGTATCCACTGGTTGACCGACTGATGGTGCATATCAGAGTATCCACAGGTTGACCGACTGATGGTGCATTTCAGGGTATCCACTGGTTGACCGACTGATGGTGCATATCAGAGTATCCACAGGTTGGCCGACTGATGGTGCATATCAGAGTATCCACAGGTTGACTTTGATTTTCTCGGATTGACCCTACATAAACATCTGAAATGGTCCAGTCACGGTGATAAAATTGCTTTCAAAATATCTAAGGTAGTTGGAGTTATGCAGCATCTAAAATATACCCTTCCTCAACATATTCTGCCAACCATTTATAACTCGCTCATTTTATCTCACTTGCATTACTGTATATTAGCCTGGGGCCACCAAAGTGATCGATTGAAAAATATTCAGAAAAAAGCCATCCGTATCATAACAAAGAGTCATTATATTGCGCACACTGAACCCTTATTTAAGCGATTGAATCTCCTTAAAATAGACGACATTCATGAGTTACAGGCTTTGAAGTTTTATTACAGGCTGCTGCATGATGATCTCCCTGTATTTTTTATTACCTCTTTCCATTTTCCCCGTATATTGGACCGACATGAGCATAACACCAGACGTAAGCAAAATATAATTATACCCAGAACCAAGCACAAATTTGCCGAAAACTGCATCCGCTATTACTTAACCCATTTAATAAACCAAACTCCAAAAGAGTCTTTAACGAAGATATTTACGCATTCAATAGCGGGATACTCAACCTATATTAAAATAAGACTTCTTGATAGGTACTGTTTTGACTGTTTTAAAGTCCATTGTTATGTCTGCCAAAAAGAATTACGTTTTATCTAGTCCCCCAAAAAATTATTCTTATTTCATATTTGTACTATCGAACTATAACGGTGTATTTCGGTAATTGTTAACTTGTTAATTTGTCTTTATAGAGTCATGTCTTCCGCTGTTTTTTTTCTGTGTGTTTTTTTTTTGCGTTGAGGTGGCCACCATGCCAACGACTCTGTCATAATGGTGGTCTCCTTGACCAGGGATTTTTTTTTTTTTTTTTTTTTTTTTTTCCCTGTCGTATGCTATGTTGTATTGTATTGATTCCTGGCCGAAATAAATGATGATGATGATGATGATGATGATGATGATGACCGACTGATGGTGCATATCACAGTATCCACTGGTTGGCCGACTGATGGTGCATATCAGAGTATCTACAGGTTGGCCGACTGATGGTGCATATCAGAGTATCCACTGGTTGGCCGACTGATGATGCATAACAGAGCATCCACTGGTTGGCCGACTGATGGTGCATATCAGAGTATCCACTGGTTGGCCGACTGATGGTGTATTTCAGGGTATCCACTGGTTGACCGACTGATGGTGCATATCAGAGTTTCCACAGGTTGGCCGACTGATGGTGCATATCAGAGTATCCACAGGTTGACCGACTGATGGTGCATATCACAGTATCCACTGGTTGGCCGACTGATGGTGCATATCAGAGTATCTACAGGTTGGCCGACTGATGGTGCATATCAGAGTATCCACAGGTTGGCCGACTGATGGCGCATATCAGAGTATCCACTGGTTGGCCGACTGATGGTGCATATCAGAGTACCCACTGGTTGGCCGACTGATGGCGCATATCAGAGTATCCACAGGTTGGCCGACTCATGGTGCATATCAGAGTACCCACTGGTTGGCCGACTGATGTTGCATATCAGAGTACCCACTGGTTGGCCGACTGATGGCGCATATCAGAGTATCCACAGGTTGGCCGACTCATGGTGCATATCAGAGTATCCACAGGTCACCGACTGATGGTGCATATCAGAGTATCCACTGGTTGGCCGACTGATGGTGCATATCAGAGTATCCACTGGTTGGCCGACTGATGGTGCATATCAGAGTATCCACTGGTTGGCCAACTCATGGTGCATATCAGAGTATCCACTAGTTGGCCGACTCATGGTGCATATCAGAGTATCCACTAATTAACGGTATAATGAGTGACGTTAATGTATCGGAGACCTCAACATGGGCCGTAACGCTAGATAAGACTTCCTTTCCTTTAAAGGGAACCGCCAGCCTGGCCTCTAACGCTGCTTTGCCGATTCATATCATACCCAATTGTCTATCCATATTACAATTTTTTTCGTTCTATCTGTAGTTCACAATAACATTTAGAAGTCACCGCCATGCACGATTTCACCGCCTACCCAGGCGGCAGCCCTTTTTGGAGGCGTGTCTGTGATTGACCAATCAGGAGGCGTTACTCTAATTTTTTCAAACCGGAAATTGCGTCTATTGTGTCAGCAAAACAAGAGCGCGTGATCAGCGCTAATATAAATAGCTGCGATTTTAACTCCAATCATGGCATTGTTGCGGCGTCAATCGTCGCAAGACGTATATCAATTTGTTTGGACGGTACTTTTCCATTAAAGACTAAGATCTTGCGCTACTGCGCGGCTGGGAACTGCCGCTGTTCTTCTGTAAATCGCGGCCCTGATCTCACTCTCCCGCAAGTTATAACGTAAGGCGGCGCCATATGAATAGTCACAATATACGTCACTGCTCTCGGCAAAATGGCGCTCTGTTTGACATTGCTGGGGGCGGGTTGCCTTAATTATTTTCTCTTTACCAGTCGGCCGAAAGGAGGCGTTCATACTCGCCAATTTAATTTTAAGATGTAAACTTTCGGTGCAGATCGCGATTAAATTAGGTTGGACACCCGCTTTAGGACCTATTTTGCCACTGTGTGGTACTTATTATTGAAGCTCAGCTGTTTAAGGCGGATTTCCCCGCCAAAATAATGGCATGATGTAAAATGTGAAAAATATGTATATATGTATATATAACTTTTACCCGGATAAATCGAAAAGCTTAAGCCAGAGTTTTCTACAATCGCACGTTGTACATTGTTATTATGTCGAAGTTCGTGAACATTATTAAAAAAGGACTTACGCAAACTCGGGCCAAATTATTTGAATAATGTTTCCAACTGCATTGGGAATTGTTTTTGTAGAATTCCTTCCATGCAGTGACGGAACGAGCACGGCAAGAGTTTCTCTACATCTAATGAAGTTTTTGTCATCTTTACTGGCATCAGCGTTGTCATTTCCGTATTGTGCAAATAAAACGTTTACTAATTAAAATAGTGTGTTTCTCTTTAATTACGCTCTCTGTCTCATCGAAGTCAATATGACATAAAACCAAGAATATCCAATGCCCATTTTTCATGTTTACTTAGTTCGATAAGTAAAGCCAATTAAATTATCGTAAACTGGAGAAATCAAGCATGGATTGCGAAATATAAACTTGCAAAGACATTTTGACGCCAAGCGACGCAATGTTCCCGGAGGCTTTAACTTTTTAAATTTCAATTCCGATTGCCAGAAAGTTTTATAAGTCAGTTTGAGTAAGGCTGGAGCTGTGGGAGTTGATATTGACCTTGTGGTGGTGGGCGGTGAGTGTATTGACCTTGTGGTGGTGGGCGGTGAGTGTATTGACCTTGTGGTGGTGGGCGGTGAGTGTATTCACCTTGTGGTGGCGGGCGGTGAGTGTATTCACCTTGTAGTGGCGGGCGGTGAGTGTATTCACCTTGTGGTGGTGGGCGGTGAGTGTATTGACCTTGTAGTGGCGGGCGGTGAGTGTATTGACCTTGTGGTGGCGGGCGGTGAGTGTATTCACCTTGTGGTGGTGGGCGGTGAGTGTATTCACCTTGTAGTGGCGGGCGGTGAGTGTATTGACCTTGTGGTGGCAGGCGGTGAGTGTATTCATCTTGTGGTGGTGGGCGGTGAGTGTATTCACTTTGTGGTGGCGGGCGGTGAGTGTATTCACCTTGTGGTGGCGGGCGGTGAGTGTATTCACCTTGCGGTGGCGGGCGGTGAGTGTATTCACCTTGTGGTGGCGGGCGGTGAGTGTATTCACCTTGTGGTGGCGGGCGTTGAGTGTATTGACCTTGTGGTGGCGGGCGGGGAGTGTATTGACCTTGTGGTGGCGGGCGGTGAGTGTATTCACCTAGCGGTGGCGGGCGTGAGTGTATTGACCTTATGGTGGCGGGCGGTGAGTGTATTGACCTTGTGGTGGCGGGCGGTGAGTGTATTGACCTTGTGGTGGCGGGCGGGGAGTGTATTGACCTTGTGGTGGCGGGCGGTGAGTGTATTCACCTTGTGGTGGCGGGCGGTGAGTGTATTCACCTTGTGGTGGCGGGCGGGGAGTGTATTGACCTTGTGGTGGCGGGCGGTGAGTGTATTGACCTTGTGGTGGCGGGCGGTGAGTGTATTTACCTTGCGGTGGCGGGCGGTGAGTGTATTCACCTTGCGGTGGCGGGCGGTGAGTGTATTCACCTTGCGGTGGCGGGCGGTGAGTGTATTGACCTTGTGGTGGCGGGCGGTGAGTGTATTGACCTTGTGGTGGCGGGCGGTGAGTGTGTTCACATTGTGGTGGCGGGCGGTGAGTGTATTCACATTGTGGTGGCGGGCGGTGAGTGTATTCACCTTGTGGTGGCGGGCGGTGAGCACATGGTGAGCCGGCCAAATCATGCAAATGCTTTCCTGACCGATGAAGTCATTGAGGAATTCCAGTTCATCATCATGCCCCCATGGCTGAGCCTCAGACATGGGGGCATGATGACTTGAGCTTCTGAGCAGTCAGTGACCCCAAAGATATTGGTATCTTTGGTGACCCTGAATTTACGACACTTAATGGATGGTTTAAATATAAGAATTCTGTCATATTCGCAACATAATATTTGAAAAATTATCATTGATTCAGAAAACCGTCACTCAATTGGACTGAAACATATGTGCCACTTACAATTTGTATCTCAGAGTATCTTTGTTTGTATCTGGTGCATTAACGGAAGCGCCACCTAGGGGCTAGATCGTCCAGCATCAATACGAGACTGAAACCCAGGAACCGAAATACGGCAAATTTGGAGGTTTGGCCACTTTGGCTGAAATGTTGAGGGTAAACGAGTCACGAAATGTAAATAATGCAAATAATTAGGTATGGACATTAACCTCTCCCAACTGTCCTGACCAGGTAATGGGCCTAGCCTGTGGCGGTGCAGACAATGTTACTTTGTTAAACCTCCGTTGCGCGTTAGGCTACTAGTCGTAGCCTAGGCCTAGCCCCGGGGGACTCAGGAGTCGCAGGGCAGCGTTCGCCCCTCCACTGGAGGCCGCCATCAGTGCGCACCACCCCTTACAACATGTACCCCCACCCCCCTAACACCCCTACCACCCCCTCCCGTGGTTCAAGTGGCCCGCGGTTGACCCGTCCCGCGATCGATGAGGCCGTACCCCCCTCCCTAGGCTAGGCCTAGGGTCCCGAAGCAGCCCATTGACGCTGCCGCCAAAATCAAACAGATTATTAAAACTAAATAAATTTAAATTACTTTCTGAGAGTATCATGCGTATATCTTAACATTTCCTTATTCTATGCAACTTAATCTATTACTTAAAGTTACATGTCGAGTTCTTTCCCGCCAAAACTAAGCCTAGGCGAAATTTAAATCAAAATTTACAGAACTTGATTGTTTCATTCTATAAATTCAAAACATCGCCGTTTCGGCTATGGTGAGGCAAACGTGTCTACCCCATGATACCACAGAAATCAGTAGCGGTATTGCTACTTATACTAAAGCATCGCGAAGCACACAAACTGATGACGTTTACCACTAAAATGGAAACTTGTGGTAAATTGATATCACAGGCAAGGCTAAGAGACACTATTTGGCAGTCTGGCATGGGTGGAGTATAGACAAAAGAAGTCCTGAATGATTCTAGGACTAATTCTTATTAGTATTTTGACCTCTTTAGTTTTGGCGGGAAAGAGCTTGACATGCAACTTTAACCTTTTATTTGACCTCTTTACTCATATTATAAAGGTATCCGAGGCGATTTAGTCTGCTGCTTCAACTTTCACGCTGTGTGCAATGATAAACAAATATGGCGGTTAGCTCATGTGCGAATATACTTGAAGTGGCGCCTTCTGGCGGTGAATGTTAGCACTATATTGCGCATATACGCCTCGGTGCTCATTCCTTTCTTATGTTATGAAACAATTGGTATTTTTGGTGTCATTTTCAAGCGTATTTATGTTTGTTCACCATGCCGTATCGAATGAGCGTTCAAAGGGAATGAGCACCGTAGCGCGTATGCGCAATATATGGCGCTAACAATTATGTTAGTACCAAAATGGGGTGTCGTCCAAGTAGAAGTTGTCCAACTGGAAGTAATCCAAACGTGAGTCTACGGCATTTATGACTGACTTTAGACAGGACTGCTAAACTACCTGAAGGGCTGTATGGGTTAGGGTGGGTGGGGTGGCAGTCTATTGTGGTGGGGAAAGACTGTCAGGGGGAGGAGGGATGCATGAAGCTAGCAGTCGGGTCAATTGACATATGCATAATGAGCAGCAGGGGGTGGAGGTAGGGGAGGCTCACACAGGGGTTGGGTGTAAACATGGGTTAATTGGCATTTTGTTATAACAACTCAACCGAAAAAGATGATCCAAGGATTTTTCAATATAGCATTTTATAGATATTTACAAGTCCCACCTTTCTAGGATCTGATGATTCCTATTCAAAGCTCTCCCCCCTTCACCACCTCTTCCCCCCACCTATACTATGGGGTGGGAAGACCATACAGCCATTCTGGTAGTACGGCCGTTCTGTCTATAGACCTCTGGATGTACACCACCATGGGCCACGTGGATGCCCACCCCCCCCCTCCATCCCTGTCTAAAGGGTGGGGATATCGCACGGCTTGTTACATCACATGGTCTTCATGGATAAACACCAACAGGCTAATTCAATCTCTGAAACTTATATAGAACTTTAAAGCTCCGCCATCATGGAAGAGCTTCTATGTTTCAAAGATGGAGTTGGTTAACAGGCCTACCTAACTTAGATTTTTAGGGTGTATTCAATTTATCTAAAACCGCAGGGAAACCTAAACCATTTTTGAAACCATTTTCAATGGTTTGCCCACCTAATTGGGAGTGCATTGTTTCATTTGTTTACGGTTTTAGCATGTACTGTAGGCATTGCAATGGCCAGTGGCAGTGGGCAAGTGGTCCCAGCATAAATGATTAAATATGCTGTTTGTCTCATTTTCTATCTGAGATTGCACTGTCTGGTTCTTCTCGTGACGACCTGTCAATTTGGCAAACCAGTTTTGGTTTCATGTAAATCGACCATGGCCTAAGTCTTAGCCTTACGACATGGTTGACAGGCCACTTCATCGCTCACAGGCTCTGGTTAACCTGAAAGCAAGATGTTACTGTTGTAATACAGTTCACAATGGGATGACAAGTAACGTCTGAACTCATCGGACTTGGTCACTGTTCAAAAAACCTAATTTCCCATCTTGACTAAAACACTCATTTGTCAGCCGTATTTTGAAGTAACAGATTTCTTCCTTGATAGAATCAATGAGTGGGGAGACAAGATTCACACCCATTCAGGCTGGATGACTGAATAAATCAACAATTTCACTTTGCGCTCGATGAGGCCATGGCGTCTCATCGTCAACCTATATGCCTCCAGGGCGGCGCCACCACGAACACACAGGCTTGGAACCAGCCTGCCTGTCAGAAACAACTTGAGGCCGGTTCCACTGTTCATAATCTGTAGATCATTTCTTTTGCAGGTATTTACTGCTGTGCTCTGATGGATACCGCTAATGTCCTTCGTTGTCGGTGCTGTCTGCTATGGAGAACTTACCATGGAGTTGGCCTCTCCACAAGGTTAGTTAGGCAATTTTTGTCATTTTGTTTGATTTTCGCTTGTTATGATGTTTTTTTGCTTGGTGTCTCCTTTGATAGAACTGGGAAGGAAGGGAGGTTATCCATGACGGAAATGTTTATACTTGAGGGAATCTTATATAATTATGACTCGCACTACTACACCAGAAGCATCCTAACACAGTCCAAGAAAGTTCTGCATGAGCAGATCATACCTCTCTTTATTATGTTCTGTTGTGTGGCGGGAGACAATGATAGTTTAGGGATAACTATTAAAGACACCAGTTAGTCTCTCGCTAAGTGCTAATAATATACAATGTTTTTTTACTTTGAGTTACTGGAAACCCTTATCTGCTGTCACTGGGGTGTGAGGGTCGAGGAGGGACTGCAACAGGTATCCCGACGTCATTAGCTAACTGAGGGTGTGATGCACCGAATGCAGGAAACACCAACCAAGAGCATCTCAGTTCTGTGCTATGTAATAAATAAATATGGGTTAAAAATCCTTTCTACCGGTATTCAACTTTTAAAATGTTCTTCTTGGACTTAAATATGTCTGTTTGTGGCAGTGTATGCCCACTTTGACCGCTGTCCATTTTAACTGCTGGATGATTTGACTGTGGAAGTGTGGAGGGGAAGGGGGTATAGGCCTGATATGTGGCTGGGGTATGGGACCAGGTCTCACTACTGCAGGCAGACAGCCAGCTCATCGGACCCTGGCATGCCGAACCCTGTATTCCCACCGCTGGAACTGATGTCGCTCAGCTGATGTGGCTGATGCCGCCTCCCAGCGACACCCTCTCCCGTTGCTCGCCCCAGCTGCCATGTTTCAGCTGATTAATTATAACCATCAGCTGTTTCAATCCCTCTTCACCCGGGTCATGTTTAAATGATAACATAATTAACTCCTTTTAGCCGCCACAAGCATGGTATTGCGCGGTCCAAGCTGCCCAACAGGAACCACTACGAGGTGCTAGGGTTGAAGCCTGATGCGTCCAAAGCCCACATCAGAGCAGCGTTTGTCAATCTATCTAAACAGGTGATGCCTCTAAACCAGCACCCCATAGTCGGAATGGAATTACTTACATGCAGTTATACACTCTTTTTGTTTGTCTCTCATTGTAATATTATTGGTAACCATGTTGACAAGGGACGCTATCTTTAGAATTCCCTTGAACCTTGTAGTGTGACGTGTTATTTCAAGATTATGTAGTAGCAGGCACTCTATTAACGTTCTTTTCACTATCCGCATGGCAGGCTTCCGTTGGCTGTCAGAGATTAATGTCAGGTCAATAAAATGTCCTAGCGCACTGCAAACTGTGCCAAAATTCATTTGATAGATGAGTTCTGTGAATTATTTTATGGTCATCAATTATTATATTATTCAGTCAACCAGTCATTGAATAGGTTTGGACTGCATGGTCCTCCACTTTGTAGAACTGTCCTTCCTTCCGTGGTGGCCAGCGATTCTTATAGATACGCGTCCTGCGTCTTGCGTCACACAAAAAATTGAAATGACGCATTTCGCTGTGAGGGGACATGGGGATGCATTGTAGATATATATATTTCATTTCAATGAATGTCCCATTATTGTTCGGATGTCCCTTAATTTTGAGGAGCTCTGGGATACTTTAGACCCACCCACTGGCCTATCTATCAGAATCACTGGGTGACAGTCTTGGGACGTATTTCAACAAGTGACGTGGTGTGATGGCCTTGACCCTGGCGCATCCTAGCCCTGCAGTCGTCGTGGGTCCCTTACTCTCCGGCTCCGCTCCAGGTCCATCCGGACAAAAACCCCGGCGACCCCCACAACCACGACAAGTTCGTACAGCTGAACGAGGCGTACACCATCCTGAGCCGGCCGGGGAGCCGCCGGGAGTACGACGTGAGCCTGGCGTACCGGCTCCACCGCCGTCAGGACATGGCGCGGAACGCCTACGGCTCCCACACCGCCGGAGAAACCCACCACCCGGGGTCCGGCACGGCGCAGGGTCAAAGGTCAGTCCCTGGGGGCGGGGGGGGGGGGCACCCACCACCCGGGGTCCGGCACGGCGCAGGGTCAAAGGTCAGTCCCTGGGGGCGGGGGGGGGGGGGGCACCCACCACCCGGGGTCCGGCACGGCGCAGGGTCAGAGGTCATTTCTTGGAGGAAGGGGGGGGGGTTTGTGGCCTGCTATATACTGACGTTAACAACCGATATCCGCCCTTTTGTTCTGCAATTCTACTTTGGTTACCTATTATATTAAACTGATGTATGATCGGTGTTTTAAGCCACCTTGCAGCCCATTCCGAACATGATGCACATAAGATGGCAGTGTACGAACTACCACGTTTTCTCTCCCCACCCTCCTCAGCGATGACTTCTCGGAGCGCGTGTTCTGGGACGAGACTATCTGGTACATGCGAGACCGGAGCAAGGATGCCGAGGGCATCCGTGAGGACGCTTACTACGGCATCCGGGGCGTCAGGCGCCTCCCCAACTCCTACATCCTGGCGGGCTGCATGCTCCTCATGGTCATCGGGACAGCCTCCTTCGTCATGGCCTGGCGGTAGGTCAGCTAATGATGTCCTTCGTCATGGCATGGCGGTAGGTCAGCTAATAATGTATTTCATCATGGCGTGGCGGTAGGTCAGCTAATAATGTCCTTCGTCATGGCCTGGCGGTAGGTCAGCTAATAATGTCTTTCATCATTGCCTGGCGGTAGTCCGCTAATAATGTCCATTGTCGTGGCCTGACGGTAGGTGAGCTAATAATGTCTTTCATCATTGCCTGGCGGTAGGTCCGCTAATAATGTCCATTGTCGTGGCCTGACAGTAGGCCAGCTAATAATGTCATTCGTCATGGCCTGGCGGTAGGTCAGATAATGATGTCTTTTGTCATGACGTGGTGGTAGGTCAGATAATGATGTCTTTTGTCATGACGTGGTGGTAGGTGAGATAATAATGTCCTTGGTCATGGCATGGTGGTAGGTCAGCTAACTCTCCTTTGTCATGACGTGGCGGTAGTTCAGGTAATTGTCTTCTGTCATGGCGTGGCGGTAGGTCAGCTAATAATGTCCTTCGTCATGGCCTGGCCGTAGGTCAGCTAATAATGTCCCTAGTCATGGCGTGGCGGTAGGTCAGCTAACTGCTTTGTCATGACGTAGTGGTAGGTCAGCTAATAATGTCTTTTGCCATGACGTGACGGTAGATCAGCTAATTGCCCTTTGTCATGACGTAGTGGTAGGTCAGCTAACAGTATGACGTAACTTCAACTCTCGGACGCTTGCAGTTACTATTTGTTCATTTTCACGAGAACACACTATATATAAGGTCAGGTTTGAAGGTCATTCAGGAAGTTCCGTTAACGGTCAAGATCAAAGTGACGGCATTTGTCTCATCTAGTGTTGTGTGTGAGAGTGTTTCCAAGGCAACGTGTCGAAATTTGGAGGAATTTGGTTAACAGGCATACGTGGATGTCTTTATGTCACATGTAATATTGATCACACGTACGTTTCCCAGCTTTTAATCCGCACCGGGTAGAGTGTTTCGTGTGACTGTTATACGCATAGAACTTTTTACCAGTCTTTATTGGCTAGCGTTTCTTGTTGGCAGGTGGTCCTTTCTGAAGCGGCAGGAAACCCTGGATTTAGTCGATAAGAAGAATTTGGCACTCCTGGAAGCGGCCCGGAGCAGGGCGAGGTGGGTATGGAGGGCCCCTGGGCGGGTAGAGGGGCAGCCCATTATATTAAAGCTGTCTGATACCAATGTCATCATATAATCATCCAAAAACATGGCGAAATCTACTGCACACGTTATGAATGTAATCTGTTTGTGTTAAGTCTGTAAAAATGTAATCATTTCCATATCATTCATCATGTTAAAGGGCCAAGCACTGAACGATGTCCTAATTTTGAGTATGTAGTATATGAGAACACTATTTTCGCACGCGAGATGCTTACATCGGGCCCAATTAACCACATGTCGTTTTATTTCTTGCACAATATACTGTTGTATATGAACCTGAAAATACGTGAATTCCGTATTTCTCTATGAAAAACTGCAGCATGAGCATCTTCCTCTATTGACAAATAATCGTAAACACATTTAAAATATTGGCAAATAATCATACACATTTAAAATATTGGCAAATAATCATAAACACATTTAAAATATTGAGGAATGATGGTAACAACATTTGAAATATTGACAAATAATCGTAAACACAAAAATATTTCAAAGATTTCCGAGGGTAAGAAATACTGTTAAACATCTTGATTGTTGCATCAATTGATAAAATAGGGTCAACATCACTTCATCCATGTTGACATTATTACCCATGGGGGCGTTATGATTCATGTCACTGAACCCTGAATGATCGCTATTTCAGAGCCCTGGGAACCGCGAAGCAGCTCGAGCTAATGACAGCCAAGTGGAACAGCAACAAGAAGTCTCCCCCCAGTGAATAACGAGAGCGACACTTAGGCTTCCTTACACAGTGCGGTGTGCGTTGATGTATGTGACACCATAGACTAGTCGGTTAGGTTATTTTGTGCGGCATGGCAGGGTGGTGAACGGATATCTGGTATCTGATTATTTATCAATAATTGTCTGTGTTTTGCCATGCATGACGTTTCTGAGATGTGGCACGTCAAACATGACGTCTGTGGGATGTGGCACGTCAAACCTGACGTCTGTGGGATGTGGCACGTCAAGTATGACATCTGTGGGATGTGGCACGTCAAGTATGACGCCTGTGGGATGTGGCACGTCAAACATGACGTCTGTGGGATGTGGCACGTCAAACATGACGTATGTGGGCTGTGGCACGTCAAGTATGACATCTGTGGGATGTGGCACGTCAAGTATGACGTCTGTGGGATGTGGCACGTCACACATGACATCTGTGGGCTGTGGCATGTCAAACATGACGTTTGTGGGGTGTGGCACGTCAAACATTACATCTGTGGGATGTGGCACGTCAACCATGACGTTTGTGGGATGTGGCACGTCAAGTATGACGTCTGTGAGAGGTGACACGTCCTACATGACGTCTGTGGGAGGTGACACGTCCTACAAGACGTCTGTGGGAAGTGACACGTCTTACATGACGTCTGTGGGATGCAGCACGTCATGCGTGACCACTGTGTGATATGACCTTCCCGGAACCGGTATTTGACGAGAATAAAATTATTTTTCTCCATAAAGATGCCCGAGTTGTGCTCAAACCTCGTCATTGAGAGGCCTGTTTAGTATTTATCGAATGACAAGGAAACTCCGTTTACGCAACGGTCAATTGGGTCTCATTAAACGGACATGACAATGATTGATCTACTTGGTTATATTTGTCAATGTTAACACAATGAACATATCAACGTCATTGAGTCCTGGGATGACGTTGTCAATCAAGTGCTTCTGGTTTCGAATTGTGTGGTGTTACCGGTGGCGTTGTCAATCCAGTGCTTCTGGTTTCGAATCGTCTAGTGTCCCCTGAGATTGCGGGTATCTTTGCAAATTTAGTTACAGGGCTTCAACATTGCAGCACATGGATGCAACATGAGAGTACATTGTTTGTGTGTCTGAAGCGTGATTCAGTCCATCTGTGATATTGATTGAGGTAAATGGACGTGTCAACTGACTTTTATTGGATCAATAAAACTATATTGATTGTATTAGTCTTCCAGTTCTTTTTTATCGCCGCTGGTGTCTACGAGTAGAGGGCGCTGCTCGTCACGTCCGAAACTTCTGATCACCAGGATTAGATGACGTCACAGGGACGTCATACACATGCGTGACACCGTGACATGAATAGTAAAATGACGCACTGACAGTGACGTGACACAGTGACATGAACGGTAACTTGACACAGTGACATAAGAGGGATGTGAACAAGGAACGTGACCATGATTCCAATCAAAGATCGATGGTTCGTTCAGATATTGATTGCAGTTGGCGCAGCACAGACACAGCCTCAGTCCAGCTGATGCTAGATAGGCCGATACGATGTTACACAGTTTCACAGCTATGAAGACCAGCAATACAAAACTGAAAATGCCATAAATTCTATGGTATATAATAATATAATAATAATAAGTTTATTGTGCATTGTAGCCTCACAGCTACAAAGTACAAATATATGCAAGTAAACATCAAATAAGGTAACATTTTGAAACAGTTTTTCCCTTAATTTGAACGCATCGCGGAGAAATAGCACGATGTTATATAGGGTGGGGGTATCTATTGACATCATCAAAAAGAAAAATTCCCAACGCAAGTTCTGCTTCTGATTTGTGACTTCAGGTAGGTATTTTCTCTGTGACGGTTGACACAAAGAGCAAAAACAGCTTAAATGTATCTCATCTTCTATAGCACTTTCACCATTATTTTTGCAATACATACACAGTCTTTCTACACTTGGGATTCCAAAATGTTAAGTGGGTGTGTGGAACATCGAAATTGGGCCAGGAGTTTTCGAAGATAGCTTTCCTTAATAGCAAATATATACGGTTCTGTTGTCAAGGTTCTTTTATACTTTCTATATGTGTCGAGTCGGTTATTTTCTTCTAGGCAGTTGAACCAATTTGTATGTTCTCTGTACATCAGTTCACCCTTAGTTGTTTTTAAAAATAAATCCTCATCTCCTATTTGCTGATGCGTCCAGGCTTCTTCAAATCTGAGCTCTAACAATATTATTCTCACTTCAGAGGCCCATGTGCGCCTCCCCCTATAATCTAATTCAAATAGCATAGTATATGTTTCTCTTGGGAGGGACTGGTCCTCATTCCTGACGAGCTTCATCCAGAACTTTAGCATCTTCATAACACACATTATTAGGACTGGGTACGGTCCAACTTCTCCCATAACAGCTGCATTTGATGTCGATGCAGGTAGTCTTAATATCCGGCCATTTGCAATATTTCACTTGGACACTCTCTTCATATAACGTCCTTCACCCTATATCCCAAAATCCCTACTCCATAGGTTAGAATCGGCAATACCATTTTATCAAATAATTCGAATTGGATGATAGGTTCTAACGTGCCACATTTGCTATTTACAGATTTAATCAAATTCACAGCCTTTCCAGCTTCTATAGGCCTATACAGTTCTACGTCCATTCTATTTTTCACCACACGACACGGGTACATTATGACTGACCTTGACCTCACACGGCCACTGCCCCGCGAGTAAAATGTTTAAACAGGTGTTCAATAGCACATGTGGCACAATTGCTTATCCGGCTGTTATCGTTGGACATGGGTCAGCAGTAAAAGCACAGCGTGGAGTCCAGGATAAAGCTTGACAAGGAGACACTTGACACCTCACTGAGTGACTCCATGTTTGTCATCCCCATACACCTGGACTACAACGCCTGGCCGGCCCGGGTTATAAGTAAGCTCCACGCTATATGGGCTGGGCTGGGGGCGAGAGAGATTCGTTTACATCGAGTTACATACGTTTACATCGAGCAGCGTTACACAGAGTGGCATGTGCGCAGTACCCGCAAACCACGTGTTTCTTATCTGGTCAGTCCACATTTAAAGCTGCCAAAAAATGTCTGAGACCCGACTGGGCATTGTGTCACATACAGGCTGTTCCCTCGCTGGCCGTCTAATTTGTTTGGCGGCTTCACTAAATCAGACGTTGCACACATCGGTCTCATGAACTATTGCAAAGAACTTGTATAAATTCTATAAATTCTTTGACTATAGATACTACCTGATTGTATGCAGCAGGCGGCGATTTTGAAAACAGTTGGGAGATGGGGGGAGGGGGGGTCAACTTAGGACCTGGGGGGGGGCGACTTGAATCAACAGGGCGTTCACAATATGTCACCGGAGTCTAGTATAAAAAGGGAGGTGGGGGGGCGGGATATCGGAACCGCGTCATCATAGTAACTAGAGTGATTTTAAGGCGCTGTCACCACTATTACCGGTAGCTAGCGTCTGACAAACTGCCGCCGTTGAGGTCATAAAGAAACAAATAGGAACGTACATCTCTTATATTTCGTAAATTACATTAACTGTTCCATGCGTTTTTTTTAATGTGTAGTTCATTCGAATTTTAAAACTCTAATAATAAATCGCACGCCGATTGGTAACGGTAGTCCTAAATCAAGACGGCAGCGATCTACCTGGTCTAGTCAATGGAGATTGCCATTGGGATAAAAGCCTTGCCCCTCGAGCCATGTCCCTACTTTAGGATAACTGAATACTAATACCGACGCGGTTTATAACGTTGTTTATCTGTGTTTATTGAGGTGGAACATCGTGTCACATGCATTATACTATCTCTTAATCTACTATCTCTTAACTGATATGCGGGAAAGATAGTTGTAAGTAATGACTTGTTAGATACAAATTTAAATAACCAAATTGGTTCATTCTTTTCAGTCATCATCGCAACCTTGTCTGGGAACTGAAACACGTGTCTTTGAAGTTGTATATCAAGCTTTTTTTCCGCCAAAACTAAAGAGTTCAAAATACAAACAAGAATCGTTCAAGATTTCTTTCGTCTATATTCCACGCATGCCAGACTGCCAAATGCAGTCTCTTCGTCTTTTCCGTGGTATGAGTAACCACAAGTTTTCAACTTAGTGGCAAACTTCATTAGTTTTTGCGCTTTGCTCCGCTTTGTTATAATTAAGTAGCAGTGCCGCGACAGAGTTCTGTGGTGTCCCGGGATAGACACGTTTGCCTTATCACAGCCAGAACGGCGATTTTTATTAGGTTTCTGAATTGATAGAATAAAACAATCGAGTTTTCTGCAATTTGTGATATGCATATATCACCTGGGCTTAGATTTGCGGGAAAAACTCGACAAGCAGCTTTAAGGTTTCAAATGATGCCCACAAAAACTTACATAAGTAGAGAGCAGAATAAGGCCAGGATAAGACATTGGCTACCGCACATCGAACGTTTTATTGCTGCCAAATATGCAATCATTTCAGGAGAAGTTGATAAAATAGCGTATCTATGTAATGGCTCTCCACATCTGATATAACCAGGATGCTGCACAGCTGCACCAGTGCCAGGTGCTGCTGCAGGCTGCTCATAGGGCCTCTTGATGCCAGTCATCAAACAAGTTTGTCGGAAAAGCCGCGTAGTAATATATGAAATGAAAATACTTTTTGTCTTGTGGCCCTTTTTGCGCACATATGAGCTAAACTGGGCCAAGGAACCTCCCGGGGCGATGACTGAGGAATGGATGAAGCATGCCCCGGGTGAAGTGTCCAGGCCAAGATTCGAACCAAAGACCTGCTGAATTGAAGGACATATTAAGCTGCGGTCTAGCGCGCTAACCACTACACCAGGGATGCCACCAAGGAATACAAAGCACCACACGACTTGTCCATCACTGTGCCCAGGAACAGCTAGAACACCACGCGTAACTTTCCATATTTTTTATTTACTGTAGCTAAATATATCTTATTTCGATTATGTCTCTTTGTAGTCAACACATGATGAGGTTGATGAATACATATTTAGCATAAAATTTACATAACTAAGATGCTAAAATGCGGCCACACTGCGCAGGAATATACCGAAGGATATCGTAAATGGGGTCAGTGTGCGCACAGATATATCAAATGCGGATATGATCACCCGGCTCAGCGATATACAGAAAGGATGTCGCAAACCTGGTCACACGGCGCAGGGATACGCAACAGGTTGTAAATATGGTCACGCTGCGTATAGGTAGAGAAATGCGATCATACTATTCCATGATATGCAGAAGGTTGTTGAAAATGTGGTGAGATTGCGTAGGGGTCTTGAGATGGCTGTCCTAAATGTGGTCTGATGCCCGGTTATTGTCTAAGTTATTGTCTGATGCCCAGTTATTGTCTCGGTTATTGCGTCTGATTGCGTCCGGTTGTTGTGCTTGATGTCTGGTTATTGTATCGGACACATGGTTATTGTGTCTGATGTCCGGTTATTGTGTCTGATCTCTGGTTATTGTATTGGACACATGGTTATTGTGTCTGATGTCCGGTTATTGCGTCTGATGTCTGGTAATTGTATCGGACACATGGTTATCGTGTCTGATGTCCGGTTATTGTATCGGACAAATGTTTATTGTGTCTGATGTCTGGTTATTGTGTCTGATGTCCGGTTATTGTGTCGGACAAATGGTTATTGTGTCTGATGTCCAGTTATTGTGTCTGATGTCCGGTTATTGTCAGTATCGGACAAATGTTTATTGTGTCTGATGTCTGGTTATTGTGTCTGATGCCCGGTTATTGTGTCTGGTGTCCGGTTATTGTGTCTGATGTCCGGTTATCGACCGGACAAATGTTTATTGTGTCGGATGCCCAGTTATTGTGTCTGATGCCCGGTTATTGTCTCGGACACATGGTTATTGTGTCTGATGTCCGGTTATTGTGTCGGACAAATGTTTATTGTGTTTGATGTCTGGTTATTATATCGGACACATGGTTATTGTGTCTGATGCCCAGTTATTGTGTGTGGTGCCCGGTTATTGTGTCTGATGTCCGGTTATCGACCGGACAAATGTTTATTGTGTCGGATGCCCAGTTATTGTGTCTGATGCCCGGTTATTGTCTCGGACACATGGTTATTGTGTCTGATTATTGTGTCTGATGTCCGGTTATTGTGTCGGACAAATGTTTATTGTGTTTGATGTCTGGTTATTATATCGGACACATGGTTATTCTGTCTGATGCCCGGTTATTGTGTGTGGTGCCCGGTTATTGTGTCTGATGTCCGGTTATCGACCGGACAAATGTTTATTGTGTCGGATGCCCAGTTATTGTGTCTGATGTCCGGTTATTGTCTCGGACACATGGTTATTGTGTCTGATGTCTGGTTATTGTGTCTGATGTCCGGTTATTGTGTCGGACAAATGTTTATTGTGTTTGATGTCTGGTTATTATATCGGACACATGGTTATTGTGTCTGATGCCCAGTTATTGTGTGTGGTGCCCGGTTATTGTGTCTGATGTCCGGTTATTGTACCGGACAAATGTTTATTGTGTCGGATGCCCAGTTATTGTGTCTGATGCCCGGTTATTGTCTCGGACACATGGTTATTGTGTCTGATGTCTGGTTATTGTGTTTGATGTCCGGTTATTGTGTCGGACACATGGTTATTGTGTCGGATGCCCGGCTATTATATCGGACACATGGTTATTGGGTCTGATGTCTGGTTATTGTGTCTGATGCCCAGTTATTGTGTCTGGTGCCCAGTTATTGTGTCTGGTGCCCAGTTATTGTGTCTTATGGCCGGTTGTTGTATCGGACGCATGGTTATTGTGTCTGATGCCCAGTGATTGTCTCCGTTATTGTGTCTGATGCCCGGTTATTGTGTCTGAAGCCTGGGTCCATGAGGTACCCAACCATCGCAGGACCATATGGTGACAACCCGATAACGTTTAGTTGCGAACAATGAATACTAAAATAGTCTAATCGTAAATAGCGCACTCAATTGTCGCTGTCATACTAAAGCCGGTATCATTTCAATCCACTGCGTCCTGACTTCCACATCCATCACCACCAGCAGAGAAATCCCTCCGCCAACCACCACAAGTCGTGACGGAGAGTACTAGCTGGTCGTAAGGGGAAGTCACGTGACATCGCCAGTTGTTCTCGCTGGAAGGTCTTCCTCACCGCTAGTCGTGGGGTCTATTCACTTCGGATGGTGTGCGCGACCCCCCGCACACCATCTCCCGCCGCCCTCTCCCTGCCAGTTAGCCGACACCACTGTGATAATACTGCAGGCGAAGTAGAAGAAAATAACCTGCGATCGTTTTTTATGCTTAAATCAAGCGTTGGTTCTGCCGGAAACGACGTTCGAAGCGTGTATCTTGCGTGGTTTGCGCATGCGCACATATAACGCTGGTACTAGCCTCCTCTCTACGTCTCCACCATGTCAGCTGCGTTTCCAAGGAATCCTCCAGTAAAGCACCCACTCCAATAAGTCAATCGTGGGCCCCGCCTGTCGAGTTTCTTTAATAGTTTCAAGAAGCTCATGGGTCCTTCATCAGTTGTGGCTTTTAAGATATATATCAAGGGGATTTTTCCCTTGCCGTTTGGAGTTTTCTGGTAATTGTCTTTGGTTAAGATCTGGAATGACGAAATGTTACAATATAATTAACCAAGTGATGTTTTAACATGATGAATGGATAAGCCAACATATACGTGACATCCCCTGCATAAACAGCCCTCATGGAAAGTGAATTAATGATGCAGAAAGCTAAACGATGCAATCATTGTGAACCAAGGTATTGCTTACTCAAACAATTCGATGAAAGTACAATATTTATTGGTAAATAACCGAGGTCGGCGTACGCTCACCGTGCATCCCCCCAGGACGGCATACACTCACCGTTTATCCCCGCAGGACGGCGTACACTCAACGTTTATTCCCACAGGACGGCGTACAATCACCGTTTGACCCCACAGGACGGTGTACACTAATCGTTTATCTCCACGGGGCGGCGTACACTCGCCGTTTATCCCCACAGGACGGCGTACACTCACCGTTTATCCCCACGGGACGGCGTACACTCACCGTTTATCCCCACAGGACGGAATACACTCACCGTTTATCCCCACAGGACGGCATACACTCACCGTTTATCCCCACAGGACGGCGTACACTCACTGTCTATGCCCACAGGACGGCATACACTCACCGTTTATCCACACGGGACGGCGTACACTCACCGTTTATCCACACAGGACGGTGTACACTGACCGTTTATCCCCACAGGACGGCGGACACTCACCGTTTATCCCCACAGGACGGCGTACACTCACCGTTTATCCCCACAGGACGGCGTACACTCATCGTTTATCCCCACAGGATGGCGTACACTCACCGTTTATCCCCACAGGACGGCGTACACTCACCGTTTATCCCCACGGGACGGCGTACACTCACCGTTTATCCCCACAGGACGGCGTACAGTCACCGTTTATCCACACAGGACGGCGGGCACTCACCGTTTATCCCCACAGGACGGCGTACACTAACCGTTTATCCCCACAGGACGGCGTACACTCATCGTTTATCCCCACGGGACGGCGTACACTCACCGTTTATCCCCACAGGACGGCATACACTCACCGTTTATCCCCACAGGACGGCGTACACTCATCGTTTATCCCCACAGGACGGCGTACACTCACCGTTTATCCCCACAGGACGGCGTACTCACAGTTTATCCACACAGGACGGCGTACACTCACCGTTTATCCACACAGGACGGCGTACTCACCGTTTATCCCTACAGGACGGCGTACACTCATCGTTTATCCCCACGGGACGGCGTACACTCAACGTTTATCCCCACAGGACGGCATACACTCACCGTTTATCCCCACAGGACGGCGTACACTCATCGTTTATCCCCACAGGACGGCGTACACTCACCGTTTATCCCCAAAGGACGGCGTACACTCACCGTTTATCCACACAGGACGGTGTACACTCACCGTTTATCCACACAGGACGGCGTACACTCACCGTTTATCCCCACAGGACGGTGTACACTCACCGTTTAACCCCACAGGACGGCGTACTCACCTTTTATCCCCACAGGACGGCGTACAATCACCGTTTAACCCCACGGGACGGCGTACACTCACCATTTATCCCCGCAGGACGGCGTACACTCAACGTTTATCCCCACAGGACGGCGTACACTCACCACTTATCCACAAGGGACGGCCAACACTCACCGTTTTTGCATACAGGACGGCGTACACTCGCCGTTGATCTCCACGGGGCGCCGTACACTCACCGTTTATTCACACGGGACGGCGTACACTCACCGTTTATCTCGACAGGACGGCGTACACTCACCGTTTATCCCCACAGGACGGCGTACACTCACCGTTTATCCCCACAGGACGGCGGGCACTCACCGTTTATCCCCACAGGACGGCGTACACTAACCGTTTATCCCCACAGGACGGCGTACACTCATCGTTTATCCCCACGGGACGGCGTACACTCACCGTTTATCCCCACAGGACGGCATACACTCATCGTTTATCCCCACAGGACGGCGTACACTCACCGTTTATCCCCACAGGACGGCGTACTCACCGTTTATCCACACAGGACGGCGTACACTCACCGTTTATCCACACAGGACGGCGTACTCACCGTTTATCCCTACAGGACGGCGTACACTCATCGTTTATCCCCACGGGACGGCGTACACTCAACGTTTATCCCCACAGGACGGCATACACTCACCGTTTATCCCCACAGGACGGCGTACACTCATCGTTTATCCCCACAGGACGGCGTACACTCACCGTTTATCCCCACAGGACGGCGTACACTCACCGTTTATCCACACAGGACGGTGTACACTCACCGTTTATCCACACAGGACGGCGTACACTCACCGTTTATCCCCACAGGACGGTGTACACTCACCGTTTATCCCCACAGGACGGCGTACTCACCGTTTATCCACACAGGACGGCGTACACTCACCGTTTATCCACACAGGACGGCGTACTCACCTTTTATCCCCACAGGACGGCGTACAATCACCGTTTAACCCCACGGGACGGCGTACACTCACCATTTATGCCCGCAGGACGGCGTACACTCAACGTTTATCCCCACAGGACGGCGTACACTCACCACTTATCCACAAGGGACGGCCAACACTCACCGTTTTTGCATACAGGACGGCGTACACTCGCCGTTGATCTCCACGGGGCGCCGTACACTCACCGTTTATTCACACGGGACGGCGTACACTCACCGTTTATCTCGACAGGACGGCGTACACTCACCGTTTATCCCCACAGGACGGCGTACACTCACCGTTTATCCCCACAGGACGGCGGGCACTCACCGTTTATCCCCACAGGACGGCGTACACTAACCGTTTATCCCCACAGGACGGCGTACACTCATCGTTTATCCCCACGGGACGGCGTACACTCACCGTTTATCCCCACAGGACGGCGTACACTCACCGTTTATCCACACAGGACGGCGTACACTCACCGTTTATCCACACGGGACGGCGTACACTCACCGTGTATCCCCCCAAGACGGCGTACACTCACCTGTTATCCCCACAGGACGGCGTACAATCACCGTTTGACCCCACTGGACGGCGTACACTCATCGTTTATCCCCACAGGACGGCGTACACTCACCGTTTATCCCCACAGGACGGCGTACACTCACCGTTTATCCCCACGGGACGGCGTACACTCACCGTTTATCCCCACAGGACGGCGTACACTCACTGTCTATGCCCACAGGACGGCATACACTCACCGTTTATCCACACGGGACGGCGTACACTCACCGTTTATCCACACAGGATGGTGTACACTCACCGTTTATCCACACGGGACGGCGTACACTCACTGTCTATGCCCACAGGACGGCATACACTCACCGTATATCCCCACAGGACGGTGTACACTCACCGTTTATCCACACAGGACGGCGTACACTCACCGTTTATCCCCACAGGACGGTGTACACTCACCGTTTATCCACACAGGACGGCGTACACTCACCGTTTATCCCCACAGGACGGTGTACACTCAACGTTTATCCCCACAGGACGGCGTACTCACCGTTTATCCACACAGGACGGCGTACACTCACCGTTTATCCACACAGGACGGCGTACTCACCTTTTATCCCCACAGGACGGCGTACAATCACCGTTTAACCCCACGGGACGGCGTACACTCACCATTTATCCCCGCAGGACGGCGTACACTCAACGTTTATCCCCACAGGACGGCGTACACTCACCACTTATCCACAAGGGACGGCCTACACTCACCGTTTTTGCACACAGGACGGCGTACACTCGCCGTTGATCTCCACGGGGCGCCGTACACTCACCGTTTATTCACACGGGACGGCGTACACTCACCGTTTATCTCGACAGGACGGCGTACACTCATCGTTTATCCCCACAGGACGGCGTACACTCACCGTTTATCCACACAGGACGGCGTACACTCACCGTTTATCCACACGGGACGGCGTACACTCACCGTGTATCCCCCCAAGACGGCGTACACTCACCTTTTATCCCCACAGGACGGCGTACAATCACCGTTTGACCCCACTGGACGGCGTACACTCATCGTTTATCCCCACAGGACGGCGTACACTCACCGCTTATCCCCAAAGGACGGCGTACACTCACCGTTTATCCCCACGGGACGGCGTACACTCACCGTGTATCCCCACAGGACGGCGTACACTCACTGTCTATGCCCACAGGACGGCATACACTCACCGTTTATCCACACCGGAAGGCGTACACTCACCGTTTATCCACACAGGATGGTGTACACTCACCGTTTATCCACACGGGACGGCGTACACTCACTGTCTATGCCCACAGGACGGCATACACTCACCGTATATCCCCACAGGACGGTGTACACTCACCGTTTATCCACACAGGACGGCGTACACTCACCGTTTACCCTCACAGGACGGTGTACACTCACCGTTTATCCACACAGGACGGCGTACACTCACCGTTTATCCCCACAGGACGGTGTACACTCACCGTTTATCCCCACAGGACGGCGTACTCACCGTTTATCCACACAGGACGGCGTACACACACCGTTTATCCACACAGGACGGCGTACTCACCTTTTATCCCCACAGGACGGCGTACAATCACCGTTTAACCCCACGGGACGGCGTACACTCACCATTTATCCCCGCAGGACGGCGTACACTCAACGTTTATCCCCACAGGACGGCGTACACTCACCACTTATCCACAAGGGACGGCCTACACTCACCGTTTTTGCACACAGGACGGCGTACACTCACCGTTTATCCACACAGGACGGCGTACTCACCTTTTATCCCCACAGGACGGCGTACAATCACCGTTTAACCCCACGGGACGGCGTACACTCACCGTTTATCTCGACAGGACGGCGTACACTCATCGTTTATCCCCACAGGACGGCGTACACTCACCGTTTATCCACACAGGACGGCGTACACTCACCGTTTATCCACACGGGACGGCGTACACTCACCGTGTATCCCCCCAAGACGGCGTACACTCACCTTTTATCCCCACAGGACGGCGTACAATCACCGTTTGACCCCACTGGACGGCGTACACTCACCGTGTATCCCCCCAGGACGGCGTACACTCACCCTTCATACATTCTGACCACTCTGCACTCGTGATCTTCTTGTCGCTATTTTCATCACAAAACCGAATAAAATTGCGACTACATCTCCTCAGTTCCTTCTCGTTCTTTTTGATGCTAGCCTTGAACTGTTTCAGCTCACTGCGCTCCAGCTCCTGGCAACACACACACAGAATATCAGAAATATCGCCTTTCAGATGATATATATGTTGCTTTAAGTATCGACTATTGGCTGTACTTGAACGCTCAAAGGTCCTGACGGTCACAAATGCTTCTAGTTAAAAATCATCGGTTAATTTAATGCATCATGAAAGATATCATAATAATTAGCGAAAAAAACAAAGCACAATATGGTCCAAACACAATTGCGCAGATACTCCTTGTGTCATGCTTATTCGTATTACTGGTAAAGTGGCGAACGATCGCGGAAAGTAAAATGTAAACGATGGAGTTACCAGCCCGTGACGTTGCAAACGGCTATTCTGGTTATAGTTATAGCCCATGCATCGTTTTCATTTAAAAGATTGAAAATATTTAATACTAAAACTCGACTACTTGCCCCGTTTTGGTTTTTATCCAGGACGCGGAGTTTCCAGGGAACCGCTCGTTCTTCTATCGTTATGTTGGGGTTGTTATCCAACAGTAAGCTGCAAGGATAGGCCGCTACAGATGGATTAACTGTCTTTTGTTGGGTGGCATACAGTAGATAAATGAGATAAAGAAACTGCGGATAGAATTTGGTCTTTTCACCTAGACCACGGGGAAATCACTAAGCCCTCCAAGACAAATTTAAAGCTGTACCATATTACGTTTAATTTGCATATCAATTACCTTTATTGGCGGAGATGGAAGGAAGGGCACTAACCTGTTACCACTGCCATTACTGGCATATTGAGCCATTTCCGTTGATAGTTGATCGAGTAATTGTGTGATAAATTCCTTGCGTTGTGTGTAAGAACAACCTGAAGTAGAAAATGATCGATAGCATATTAATAGTTCAGGGGTTTCTCAGACAGTTCCTTATGATCCAGGAGATTTGTTGTTCAGGTTCAGCCCATGTGTTCACAGACGTGGTCAAAAACCCCAATCGCCCAAAAGGCCTTGATGTGCAGCATTAAACGCAGACACACAAGACATAGATACCGGATTTGTTTTGATCTATATTCTCTTGGCCGCATTATATTCTAGTCTGATATGGTCACCGTAACCCCCATCGCTCAGGCAAAACAAAAAGCTAGCAGGTGGCTAGCTCGGACCCCACATGACGGTAATATCGCCCCCCCCCCTCCCACCCCACCCGGTGGCGGATCCAAGGGAGGAGGATTAGAGGGTTGAATTAACCCCCGCCCCGCCCCCTTCAAGCAACGGGATGTTAAGGACTGTTAAAATCGAACAATGACCCTAAAATCGTTCAATGACTGAGGTATGGACGCCCCCCCCCCCTCGATCTCAATTGTCAGAGCCCCCTCCCCCCCCCCACTCCCCCTTTGTTTTCAAGTTCCTTGCCCCCGCCCCCGCCCTTGCACAAAACCCCACCCCACACCCCTCCTCACCTTTGAAGTGCCTAAACTTGACGTTGGTACAGTTGGGGAAGACGTCGTGAGTGGAGGTGTCTGGGATGGGCTTTCCGGTCTCCTGCTCGACACACCAGCAGTAGCCGGTCGACTCGTGACACTGCTCCTTCCGGTACAGACCGCCCTCCACACACGTCGGGATGAAGATCCCAGCGTTAGGGTCGTTCCTATCCATCTCCACCGTCAGGGAGCGCTCCGCCTCGCAGTCGCGGGCTGAAAGGGTAGCGCGGTACCAGGTGACACGCCTCGGTCATTGTATTGATGTCGTCGACGGGTACAATAGTATTAATAAGCGGTATCACCATCATCATCACCTGGGTATCATTGCCGTCATCACCCACATCCTCACCATAGTCCGTCAGATTGTGCGAGTCACGTTCTCTGTGCCTTATGTCATGGTTACACTGAACTCACATCCTCTGTAATGTTGTCATGGTTACACTAAATTTTCATCCTCCCTATTGCTGTCATGGTTGCATTACACTCACACCCTCTTTACCGTCGTCATGGTGACATTAAGCTGACACCCATTGAATCATCGCCATGGTGATATTATCCTAACACCTAGTGTATTGTTGTCAAGGTAACATTAAGTTGACACACTCCGTATCGTTGTCACGGTGACATTAAACTCACACCCACTGTTGCTTGGCGCCGAATCGCTCTGCAGTTCATCCTCTTCGCTGGGGAAGTTTAATTGGGAGTGGCCACGCTTCTGTGACGTACTCACTCCCGGCATCACTTCTGCCACGGGGAATGCAATAAAGCGCGAGAAACACTTATTCTAGTAGGTCACTCGCCTGGGTAAAGCCACACAGAATGCTATAGCTATAAATCATGCATGCATCAACTCTTTATTGGAGTTTAACTTCACGCACAGTACTACATTGATCAAATATATAGAAAAAAGTTTGCAACGTGCGGCACGTGTTCAAAATGGAGACCTTCTGAACTATGAGTATCTGCATGCAGCCGGTCTAAAATTAATTTTTGCGGCTACGAATAGCCAATGGCCCATAGAAAGCCAGATTTGCAAATATGCAATCGCAATTAGGATATATATCTTATATATCTTATCATGCCTTACAGGATGAGCATGCATTAAATTAGTCGTGCACTGTGGTGACATGGAATGCCAGCTCCGAACACGTGACAGAAAAGTGGCAGCTATGAACACGTGACATGGAATGTCAGCTCCCAACACGTTCGCCATTCGAAGTACAACTAATTTGCCTTAAAACGATCTTTATTTTCATTGGAATTTTGCTCCCAAATTGAAGCTAATACAGCTGCTGCATTACCAACTAAAATATGACGCTAAGAAACTGGTCGAAAGATTGTCTCGATCCTATTTTAGCTTGCATGAATAGAATTCAACGAGTAATTCATACATGAATTTGCAAAAAGGGAAAGAAAAAAACTGAAACAAAGACTAAATAATCAATATCCCCTTACGTAATACTAAATTTGATTGGTTTCTAACATCTATAATTTCTGAAAGGGTAATACTGAGTGATTGGAAGGATAGATCTACGGCTGGAAACAAGCACGTACTTCCAATGAGGGACATGAAGGAGTCACGTTCGGGACCACTTGGTCGGGCCTGCTGCCTCCGCTTACCACCGCCCTGCCGCCGGCCGCCGGCGCCCGCTCCGTCCTCCCGCCTCCGGCCGCCGCGACCGCCCCGGCCCCGGCCCCGGCCCCGACCCCGGCCGCGAGGACCGCGCCGTCCCCAGTTCCTCGGCCACGCTACCGACGAGAGACCGAAGCGTTTGATCAGCGACACTCGCTCACAGCGCTAAAGGTTACATCGATCATTGGGCAAGTCACGTGTTTGGGTAGTAAGTAAGAATCAGCCACGCTGTGGGGTGGAAAGAAGTCTTGGAACGAGTCACGTGAGCGGTCGAAAATAAGTCTTGGAACGCGTGACTGCTTTGTCGTAAATAAATCGTGGAACGAGTCACGTGATGTGTCGTAAATAAGTCGTGGAACGAGTCACGTGGTGTGTCGCAAACAAACTTTGGCCAGAATAATCGTTCGCGCAGAGTGGTTCTGAGCGGCAGATTTCGGTGAAGTATACAATCGTGCCAAATGTTAAAGCAGTGACGTCGCAGCATCTCTGGGAGTAAATTGAGTTGTTTTCCAACTGTGAAGTCTCAGAAATCGTTCCAAGACTTTTTAAGATGAGTGGTTGGGGGGGGGGGGGGGGGGGTTGCAGCTGAATGATAATGTTCAGCTGTTTGAATATATAATGCTAGTAATAAATAAGTTTAAGAAATGCTTGTTGGACAGACACGATTTATCATCGCATCATCCTTGCCATACAAACATATGATTATAGCTGATATGTTTATCATATCAGCACCTTTGTGCTATCGGTCGGGTTGCATGTACCAATATATATCCTTCATTTCTTCCTGTATAACTGGCTGTATTGATATACTTATCTGGCTACATGGATATACTAATTTGGCTGTATGGATATAACTATCTGGCTAAGCTTGTCTGGCCGTATAAAAATAATTAGCTGTCCGCATTGACATATTTATCTGGCTATATGGATATATATCTGGCTATATGGATATAATAATTTGGCTGTGTTACGATACGAATGAGGTGGTGAGGAGACCCAGAGACTCACGTAGACCCAGGCAGCTGGCCCACTCATAGTGCGTGATGGCCTTGTCCTTGTTGGCGTCGCAGTTGTCCTCGAAGCGTCTGGCGCACGCCTTGGGTTTGACCAGCTTCTTGATGGCCTTGACAAGGCCTCTGAGCTCCTTCCTGCGCAGCGTGTTGTCTTTATTGGTGTCCAGCTCTCGGAACTTCCACTCCACCACCCGCCGATTGTAGGCGTCATCACCGGGGGTGCCGCCGTCACCGGGAACAGCCGTAACAGCCGCGTCCCCGGGGACTGCCATGGAAGCGGCAGCGGTCACGTTATCAGGGTGTTCGATTCTCAATTTATGCGGGAGGGTGCATCGGGTATTATGGCTGTTCATTGGGGTTTAACTTACAAGAAATTGTCAATCGACAGAGGGTTTGAAAGATAACTTTTGACAATATAACACCAGATCTTAGGCTTAAACAGCGTGGAGGAGGCTATGTATTTATACTTTTTTTTTTTTTTGGTATATGTATCGCGCACCAGGGGCATGGAGACCGAACGTACGAACATACATACACGTGTACCACGCGTGCAACAGGACGCTTACCATTGGCTGCGGGCGTCGGCTGAGGAATCCGCTGAAACTCTTCGGTGAACTTCCCAACCAGGTTGGCACCAAATTTGACGCGATCCTCGTGAGTACAGAGCTTCTCGGACACACCTGGAGCCACAGTGAGGCTAGGTTAGAGCAATATGTACAGTCAGGCTAGGTTAGGGCAATATGTACAGTCAGGCTAGGTTAGGGCAATATGTACAGTCAGGCTAGGTTAGGGCAATATGTACAGTCAGGCTAGGTTAGGGCAATATGTACAGTCAGAGTATAGGTAGGGCAATATGTACAGTCAGGCTAGGTTAGGGCAATATGTACAGTCAGAGTATAAATAGGGGAATATGTACAGTCAGGCTAGGTTAGGGCAATATGTACACTCGTATTATAAATAGGGGAATATGTACAGTCAGGCTAGGTTAGGGTCATATGTACAGTCAGACTATAGGTAGCGCAATATGTACAGTCAGGCTATAGTTAGGACAATATGTACGGTCAGGCTATAGTTAGGACAATATGTACAGTCAGACTATACGTAGGGCAATATGTACAGTCAGACTAGGTTATGGGAATATGTACAGTCAGACTATAGAACAATATTTACACTCAGACTATAGTCAGGACAATATGTACAGTCAGACTGGGTTACGACAATATGTACTGTCAGAAAATAGTTAAGACAATATGTACAGTCAGACAATATGTACAGTCAGACAATAGTTAGGACAATATGTACAGTCAGACAATAATTAGGACAATATGTACAGTCAGACTAGGTTATGGAAATATGTACAGTACGACTATAGTTTGAACAATATGTACAGTCGGACTATAGGTAGGACAATATGTACAGTCAGGCTAGGTTAAAGCAGTATGTACAGTCAGACTACAGTCAGACTACAGTCAGGCAATATGTAGTCATACTATAGGTAGAGAAATATGTACAATTGATACATGTGTAATAGCATGAACAAAACACGCACGATTCTTTGTAATTATGCATGTGTACACTGTATAATTACATATATAACATACACCTTATGCAATTGCTCTTGCATGCCAGAAACAAACAAACATAATCTCATGCAATATCGATCAAAACTAAAGCCTTCAACACGTTATATGGATTGTCAATATCCCAAAACAATGCAAACCTGGTCGCAACTACAACATGTTTATGCAGCGCTCATGTCTGTGACACAAGCCATAAGCAAGGCCATAGCAAGCGTAGGCAAAACTCCCTTTACATAACATCATGCTAGTTTAAACCGTGACAGTCGTTCGCGCCTCCGTACATGTACATAACTTGTGGTCACGTGACTTCAGACGCACATTGCCACGTGGCCCTCCGCAAACATTTTATAGTGCATCATAGGATATGTGCCCGTCCAACAGTCACTTCGGGCGCGCTGCTTCACGCCCACCCCTCCACCCCCCTCCTGCTCTTTGGATCAATTATGCGACAATATTAGAACTTGAAAACAATATTATAACATAAAATCGTTCCTTATGAAGTAAAAATTAAAAATAAAGTAGTTTTTCACAAGAGATGTTGACAGTTGGCGGCCTGCCGGTGTTCTGATTATTGTGGCCATTGCTGTGTCATCAGGCCATGGGTTAAACAGCAGAGCAAGCGCTGCACAGAGCCGACTGACGGCTCTATGTGTTAAGGAAAGAAGCGCAAAGCCTACCTCTTCTTTGCTTGCCGCTATAAGCTACGGTCCCTGGCCCAGGCCACCCTAAAGAGCAATAAAAACGCATAGAAAGCCTTTTTTTTTTAAAGAGATAATTAATATACAGGAGGTTTCCCTCCACAACCTACCGTCACGTGATTTAGCCACAAGGTACCACAGCGTGGTCTGGCACGTGGTCTGGCCACGTGGTCTCGTTATAGCGTTAGTAGCATTATGTATCTGGCCTTTGAGATTGTCAAAGTTTCTACACGGAAAGGGTGGTTGAAATAGGAAAAAAGTCTTGACGGGTTTCAGTATACCACAACCGACAAAAATGCGACAACGATGACAGAAGGATGATCAATGGCCCGACCTTATGCCATAGCTGGTAGAGATCAGACCGACATGAAAGAAGGAATATCATGGCTCTACAAAGATGATCTACCGCGTAACACAACTGGTAGAAATGAAACCAAGACGACAGTAAAAGAGTTATTAATGTCGAATACCTAACACGACATTTGGCAAAGATTAGACAAAGAGGGAACCGGATAAGTAATCGCAGCTGAAGAATATGTGACTGCATATCCCACGTGTCAACATCAACGAACCAAATCCACCTGCCGAAATCATGCTTAATACACCTGCCGAGAAACGTGCCGAACGTTGCTGACGATCTACAGATGTAACTGCCGCTCGCATACCACCCTAATCTGTCTCCTTCACCTGTCCCCTTCACCTAGCGTGCGGGCCACAGTTACCAGTCAAATCTGCCCGCCAAATCCATCTGTTATATGTAACGGTCAAATGTATCTATCATATATACCTGTCAAATCCACCTGTCCAATTCACTGCCCCGGTCTCTGGACCGATCTACCTGCCAAATTGATCTGTGGAATTCAATCGAATACTGCCAAGGCAAGGTATGTAAGTAATAAAGCGAAGTTGGAGGAATGTAAAATATATGGCAGTTTTATGGCTAATTCACAGCAGCATGTGTCTCAGCTTGGTGACATTGCACACGAAGAGCTGAGGGTTTTGTTCTTTCGCTGGCGTCCTTTAGTGAGCCAGACGTTGCATCTCGAACCATAGTCGAGATGACACGTGCCAAGTAATGCAGGCCCTGAATGGCTATTGCTGCAAGCGACCACACATCCAGCCAGGTGCGCCACCCGATTGGCACGGACCTTAATTGCAGCCAGAGTGCCGCCAACAACACCGGCGCCTTTTATCTCACACAAGACCGCCATAGAAATCACGCAGTCCTAACTTCCCACAAGCCGAAAACACACGGACAAAAAATCCTTGCGACTGTTTATGCCGACAAACTTTGAACAGTCCAAACAGCTTAACTGGATATGTATGCCACGCAATGTCTTCCACGTGTTGCATGGCTGCCATGACAAAGGGAAAGGAGAGTCGGGGGCAGACAGCGGGGCCGCCCAGCTGCATGCCGCTCTGGAAGAATCATCGCCTTGGTATTCGATCTGTCTGCTTGGTGGCGAAGGGAGTCTGACCCGGAGCCCCCACATCCATCACTGCGTGGCTAGGCCTTCTGCCGACCGCCAGCTATCGAAGCGGCGGTATGAGAACAGGCAGTTTTACAGCGCACTGATCAAAGTGACATAACAGGCTGCTTCAGACAAAAATACTAATGTACTACGGGCCACGAAAGTAGCTACCCCTCACCCCCTCTCTCACCCTCCACAAAAAACCTACCCTACAAAACTTATAACAACGGTTTTCCAACGTTACTACAGAAGGAGCTAAAAGCCCAAAACATTTGCAACCACCACGGCAATCGCATTGAGATACTCACCTTTGAGGAGGCCACAGACAGATAACTGGCCAAAGCGAAGTAGGGGTGGTCTGTCTGAACACGGACACACTCCAGATTTCTATTACACCGATTTATCACCCACAAAATGGCGGATGTCGTCAACCAGGTGCTTGCTAAGCCCATCGCGTTCACGGTCGACCGATATCAAACGTACATATTACGACGCGCCAGTTTAAATGTAATCGGGTCGTTTTCTTTGAAGCTACCAAACGACCTTTCTGCCAGGTGGTATTCCAGCCAGGTGTATCACCGACAAAACGGCCTCAATCTTGACGAAAGTATTGAAGGAAATATCTATATACTCTATATACTTCTCTATAAGTTACGTGAAAATCGTGACAAAAACCCGGTGGAAGGCGACACAAATTCAGGGAAAGACGCCCACGAAGACCATGCTAAATACTTATGTCATATCACTACTTCAAACGTTAAATTTACACCCACAATCAGGATTGGACACTATAAATATCAAATCCATCGAAGTAAGAACAAAACCAACGTCCATCTTAAACATAGGAGTCATATACCGAACCATCGCCAATTAAACAACGTTATACCGACGTCTGAAGTGTCTACAAGCTTTCTGCATATGACGCCTCACCGCTCTGTGATAGGACCGAAGGGGTACATCCGCAAGATAAAACAGCCAGTAGAAAGCGCCGGAAGTGGAGACACCGGAAGTGTGGTACATCAAATGTTTGGGAACATGTCTGACAGAAACTTAGTCCATGGCGAATTCTACTTCAGTTTGTAACAATTGCACGTTACGCACGGTAATAATAAAAAGAAAAGTGGCTTGATCAACCAATGGGTGTCAGAATGAGATCCAGGTTCTAGTGGTTATACCTTAAATCGCCTATTGTTGAACGTATGGGACATGTTATTCTACAGTTGGTTAATACATAGTCATTTCAAAATATTAAAGGTGAATACAGTAAGGTAATAAGATTTATTCACAACTTCAGGTGCAAAGCTTGAAGCTTTCGGCACCCATAATTTGAGTTAAGTTATACAGATAAACACAAGCGAGAGGCCAGAACAAAGGAATGCGCCGACAAGCAGACTTAAGCGGCGTAAGAGCAGAAAAGCAAGCAACTTCATTAGGTCAATTATCTCAATACAGCAGAGGCTTTCATTTTGAATCATTGCAATATAAAGATATATATATATTTATATATATATATATATATATAGCACACTTTATCAAGTGATTTATTGGAAGTATCTCGCAGCCTATTTTTTAAACAAGGTTTTTGATATATATAATTATATATAAATTAGCAGTGAGGACAGAGGCGGTAACAAGTTGGCAGGGTAAAAGGAGGAGCAGGGGAAGGGAGGGAGGGGATGGGGTCGTCGTACGCACCCTGTTTATCCGGGCACTGCAGGTCCGTGCCGCGCACCGAGGATCCGGCGACCAGAGCGCCCTCTCCCGTCACACACCAGCAGTATCCCGCCGCCAGGTGGCACTGCACGGGGGCGAAGGAACCGTCCTCCAGGCAGACGGGTACGTAGACATCCCCGGGTAGGCCCCCCGCCGCGATGCCCCCGGCCGCGGCGGGCCCAGCGGCCCCGGGGGCCCTGGCCCTGGCTGCCGTCGCCGTGGCGTTGGCGTTGGCTGACCCAGGGGCGGCGGCGGCGGCCCCGGGGGCGGCTGGGGCTATTGCCCCTCCGTTGAATGCTAAGGCCTGTCGACGTTCTTCCAGACACTTGGAGCGGCTAGCGCCCTCTATGGCGAGACATTACATTATCATGCCACTATGATGTTACCGTTCGTCATAGACTGAAGTTGATACACAAGTGGGTTAGATGAGTATTTTTTATGTCCACGTATATCGACAAAGAAGCGCAAGCGAATTGTTTCGGGCGGCAGATAATAATGTGAAGCTACTTCTTCTCCTGGTTGCTGCCCACATTAATACGGATTAGCGCCAGATATATGTTTTAGTCCCAAGCCGGGAGTACAAGAGGACTTATCGGAGTTTTGCTCTGCAGAATAATTTATAACGGCTATCAAGGGTGTCCTACTGCTGACATCCATCAGCCACCAGCTCATTAGCAAGAGCTGCCATCCCTGGACTAGGGGGCGCTGATCTGGTGAGAGGTCACCGCACGTGACGTCTGCACGTGCCGTTAGAGGGCGCTGATCTGGATAGAGGTCACCGCACGTGACCTCTGCACGTGCCGTTAGAGGGCGCTGGTCTATTTAGCGGCTACCACGCGCGTCTTCAGCGCCACCTATCAATCCTCGACGGGTATTTGTCAGTAACACATCCGGGTGTTTAATCTCGCGTGCCGACTTCAAGTAATTAGTTGGACATAATAAAACGCAACATGCCTTAGGAGATATATGACTAAGGCAGGCGTTGACTCGGCGTTACGTCATAGCCTGGGGCACATAGGCTGTATTAAACAAGGCTGTCATCTCTTATTAATTAACACCGAATGTCACTAGTATCCTACAAACCTATAAGTTATTATCGACCTGTATAACGACTGTATAACTTCGGTATAACGGCTTATTTCGGTAGCAAAGCACTCCACGATTACGGCGCGTTTAAGACGCGGACATTTAGGAGGTATATGGCCTGCCCATCAATCCCACTACTGTTGTGTCATATTCAAGCTGTAGCTCCCATGCGCCGTGTTCCTACACCACGGTGTGATAAGTAAAGAGTAAATACACGTGGCTAGATAATACATCACTACATAGCGAGTACATGTCATGCCATTCCTCGCGCCGTCAATGCAACACACGCTAAATCCAACCAGTAATAACCCTCTTCATGCACCAACAGCTGCCCGGCTCTCAGGTGAGGCCGTCACACAACACAACACATATCGTCCATAGAGGTCGCCACACTACGGGCATTATACAGAAACCAATCACCAATCACCATTCATACTCACACCAAACCCACAAACATGTAATACATTTCATTTTACGATACAGTATGCGATATGTGGAATGAGATGCACATCAGTTAGAGAGCTTGGTGGACGCTGTAGGAGATATAAGATGCTCATCAATTAGTGCGCTTGGGGGACGCTGTCGGAGATGTGAGATATGAGATGCACATCAATTAGAGCGCTTGGGGGACGCTGCAGGAGATGTGAGATACGAGATACGCATCAATTAGACCACTTGGTGCACGCTGTAGGAGATATGATATACATATCAATTAGAGAGCTTGGTTACGCTGTAGGCGATGTTTGACAGTTTTCGATTGCTTTTAATTTCCTACACTCCACACTGTAACACACTGGAGTATGAGTACAATGGAATCTGCTATTACAGCTTCTAAGTGTTATGCCTTTGCAAAAGGAACATTTCTTCAGAAAAGTAGTCTGTCTTGACAAAAGGAGGATTTCTTCGCAAAAATAGTCTTAACCAAATGAGTAAGGTTTGACATATTAAGCGGAACACGATTTCACAAAACGAGCATTATGCCACTAAAAGGAACCAAACGAGCATTACTTCTCAAATGGACACCTGCAGTGCGACGACAAACGGGCTATAATAATACCTGACATGACATCAGTCGCCAACCCAGCGAGACACAACAGAAAGCACAGTATCCGATACACGGCCGCCATCTTGGATATGGTCCGCGCTGAGGTGAGTGGAGAACAATCTCAGCGGAAGGTGTCGCTCCCTGTCCCAGCGGGACCAGAGTACCAGCGGTGCAAGATTTCCAGCGGTGCCTGACCAGCGCTGTCGACAGACACGTGTCTGTAACATCTGCCGAGCCAGCCAGGAGTGACTGGTGCTTGTTATATAACGCCTGTCTGCTTTACTACAGACTGGTGGCTCGCCTGCTGGCGGCGCCCGTAGACTACAAGTCAGGGTATGCAAAGGTGAGAGAGAGAGAGGGTGGGGTGGGGTGGGGAGAAGAAAGGTGGGGGCGGGTTGGGGAGGGGAGCGGGGGTGCCAGAGGGTGTGAGGACGTGTGGTGAGGACGTGTGGGGGACGCTTGGGCATTGGGGGGTTGGGGGGTGGCGTTATGTGGTCGTGTCAGCTGCCAGGCAGGCTGAGGGGTCGGACACTGCGGCAGCCCCTGGGGTGGGTGGGTGGCGGTCAGGTCTGGGGACCACGTGCCGGCGGTCGCCACGGCTGGAGTCGCGTCCTCTCACCTCAGATAAACAACAAACCCCTGGTGGGGTAGTCTAGGGGATCCCACCCCGCTAAACTGTCATCTGCCAGCCAATTTATCTTCATCTGACAGCCAATATACGGTCATCTGACAGCCAATATACGGTCATCTGACAGCCAATATAAGTCATCTGACAGCCAATAGACGGTCATCTGACAGCCAATTTACCGTCATCCAACAGTCAATATATTGTCATCAAAGTCAATATACTGACATATCAGTCAATATAGTGTCATCTCAGTCAATAGCCTCTCATCTGGGTCGATATACTGTCATCTCATTGTCATTACACGGTCATCTGCCAGCCAATATTCCGGCATCTGACAGCCAATATTCAGGCATCTGACAGCCAATATTCCGGCATCTGACATCCAAATATTCTGGCATGTGACAGCCCATATCCTGTCATGACAGTAAATATGCAGTCATATTGAAGATAATGCCCTGAACAGGTATTGTTATCGCGAAAAAGTGTCATGCTTGCCAAATCCTCCTTTAGCCCCGGATCGAGGTAGGGCCAGACTGCCCCTTCAGCCTGGAGAACCTAGCGCCGCTTTGATACAGATACAGAAGCAACAACAACGTCTCCAAAACCACTGCTCTCACTTGACACCAGGGGTTGAAGAGTCCGCATTATAGGAGGTGTGAAACGCAACCAGGTGATAAAGGGGAGTGCAGATCGCCCCCTGGGGGCATGTGGTTGCCAGGTGGGGCGCACCTGGGCGACAACCGGTGGGGGAGGGGTGGGGGGGGGAGGTAGGCAGGGAGAGCGGAGAGGGGCTGTCTTCCTCCGTCGCGGTTCCGAGTAGGACATGACCACGTGCGCCCTCTATGGGACAAAGCAAAGGGAGATTTGACGTGGAACATGGAATTTAATCTTGCACCTCTTGTCAACAAACAATTTAAATGATTGGAGTCCTGTCTGACCCGGACATTGTAACTGACTGGAGTCCTGCGTGACCCGGACATTGTAACTGACTGGTGTCGTGCCTGACCCGGACATTGTAACTGACTGGAGTCCTAGCTTTTTTACGGAGACACTTGTCGCAAGACGTATATCAATTTGTTGGGATGCCATTTTCAATGAAACACTAGGATCATGGACTACTGCTCGGCTTGGAACTCCCGTAATTCATCCGTAAATCGCGGCCCTGATCTCTCGTTTCAGGCGTTTCCCCTGAAGGATACTTCCACTGTGAAGAGTTCCCTCCGCGAGATAACTTCCGGTCATAACGTAAGGCGGCAAAATGGCGCCGCTCGACATTGATGGGGCGGGTTGCCCTAATTTTTTTCGCCTTACCAGTCGGCCGAAACAAAGCGTTAACACTCGCCAATTTAATTTTAAGATGTAAACTTTCGGTGCAGATCGCGATTAGATTAGGTTGGACACCCGCTTTAATTAAAACTACAATGCCTTTCTGAGCAGGGAACGTTATGACGGATTCGTCTTTGGTGGCTCCCGGTATTATGTCTCTCTGTCTCTCATGCTCTCAGTACCTGTCCCTCTCTACCTCCGAATCTTTCTCACAATCACTTTTTCCCTCGCACAATCACGAACAGCGCCCACCGGCTGACTGCGGACAGCGCCCACCTTTAGACTGCGGACAGCGCCCACCTTTAGACTCCGGACAGCGCCCACCTTTAGACAGCGGACAACGCCCACCTTTAGACAGCGGACAACGCCCACCTTTAGGCTGCGGACAGCTCCCACCTTTAGACTCCGGACAGCGCCCACCTTTAGACAGCGGACAGCGCCCAGCTTTAGACTGCGGACAGGGCCCACCTTTAGACTGCGGACAGCGCCCACCGTTAGGCTGCAAACAGCGCCCACCTTCAGACAGCGGACAGCGCCCACCTTTAGACTGCGGACAGCGCCCACCTTTAGACTGCGGACAACGCCCACCTTTAAACTGCGGACAGCGCCCACCTTTAGACAGCGAACAGCGCCCACCTTTAGACTGCGGACAGCGCCCACCTTTAGACTGCGGACAACGCCCACCTTCAGACTGCGGACAACGCCCACCTTTAGACAGCGGACAGCGCCCACCTTTAGACTCCGGACAGCGCCCACCTTTAGATTGCGGACAACGCCCACCTTTAGACTGCGGACAGCGCCCACCTTTAGACTCCGGACAGCGCCCACCTTTAGACTGCGGACAACGCCCACCTTTAGGCTGCGGACAACGCCCACCTTTAGACTCCGGACAGCGCCCACCTTTAGACTGCGGACAACGCCCACCTTTAGGCTGCGGACAGCGCCCACCTTTAGACTGCGGACAACGCCCACCTTTAGACTGCGGACAGCGCCCACCTTTAGACTGCGGACAAGGCCCACCTTTAGATTGCGGACAGCGCCCACCTTTAGACTGCGGACAACGCCCACCTTTAGACTGCGGACAGCGCCCACCGTTAGACTGCGGACAGCGCCTACCTTTAGACTGCGGACAGCGCCCACCTTTAGACTGCGGACAACGCCCACCTTCAGACTGCGGACAACGCCCACCTTTAGACAGCGGACAGCGCCCACCTTTAGACTGCGGACAGCGCCCACCTTTAGACTCCGGACAGCGCCCACCTTTAGACAGCGGACAGCGCCCAGCTTTAGACTGCGGACAGGGCCCACCTTTAGACTGCGGACAGCGCCCACCGTTAGGCTGCAAACAGCGCCCACCTTTAGACTGCGGACAGCGCCCACCTTTAGACTGCGGACAGTGTCCCTTGGACTTGATGGTGATGGTCCTGCCTTCGCACCGCCGCGCCCTCTTCAGGTCGCACTTGGAGTCGTAGGAGCGACCGTCGGAGCCGCAGATCGGTTTGCTCTTTGTGTTCTTACAAGTGACGAGGCCCCAACACTCGGCGGTGGCGGGACTGACGCTGGCCTCCGCCGCCACGTCACCCTCCTGGAGGTACGAGAACCGCGACTGCATCTGGGACAAAACAGACCAGGACTTGATATATGTACAGTTCACATTATAATCAAATAATTTACATAATCATACAAGTTGCAAAATAATATTATTTAATATTTATTCATGATTTGATTAACCATATCTTGATCAGCCATATCTTGATTACCCATATATTCAATAACCATATCTTGATTACCCATCTCTTGATAAGCCGTATCTTGGCTAACGAGAGGTCATGAACATTGCTGCTTCAAACAGCGAGTACGTTACAACTTAAGGTCATACTCGTGCGAAAGCAAGGCCGCAAATATGATCGGCAAGGTCATATATGTGCGAGTGAAGGTCAAAGGGGGAACTTCAGATGATGGCAGCAAGCCTCCCTCCAGTCCTTCCTGCTGTATCTGCCCGTGTCAGGGTGGTGGGTGGGCGGGGGCAATATAGGAAGGTGGCGGGGGGTTTGGGGTGGGAGGGCGTAAAGGACTTTGACAATGTCCAGAGACAGGGCGTGTTTCTCTCTATACGTGCAGTGTACCCGCTTTCATCCCCTATTACCTAACGTCACGTGATCAGTGTGGACCAACGGAGAGAGAGAGAGGGAGGAGGGGGGAGAGGGGCGGGGGGGGGGGTGGAACGAGGGAGGGAGAGAAAGAGAGAGCGAGAGAGAGGAGAGGGGGAGGGGGAGGTGGGGAGGGCGCCTGGGTGGGGGGGTACCCCGTGCCCCACATGGTCCACTGCGCGGCTTAACAGCCTCCAGGACTCACAGGGAATGTTTAAAACTCTCTAACAAAATAAAGGATGGGATTTCCCAGGCATGTCTCGTTAATGGCTTCTGTCAGGGAGTTAACCCGATTGGATTTGTCTGCCATCAAGGCATGTTATGTAATTCTAGTTATGCTTTTTTGTGGTTATGTCGCTTTGCTGCGACTCGTGAGTTAGCTTTGCCGATGCCTTATATTAGATTGTGTATAAATATGGGGCAGTGGATGGTGATGGGGCTATCGGGTGGGTTATAGTGGGTGGGCCGGGTATAAAAGTTGAGGGTAGTGGGTGAGCCGGTTCTATAAGGTGGGAGTAGTTGGTGGGCTAGGTCTATAACGCGGGGGTAGTGGGTGGGCCGAGCCTATAAGGTGGGGATAGTGGTTGGGTCGGGACTATAAGGTGGGGGTAGTGAGTGGGCCGAGTTTATAAGGTGGATGTAATGAGTGGCCCGAGTCTATAAGGTGGGGGTAGTGAGTGGCCCGGGTCTATAAGGTGGGGGTAGTAGGTGGGCCGGATCTATAAGGTGGGGGTAGTGGGTGGGCCGGGTCTATAAGGTGGGGGTAGTGGGTGGGCCGGGTCTATAAGGTGGGGGTAGTGGGTGGGCCGAGTCTATAAGGTGGAAATAGTGAGTGGCCCGGGTCCATAGGGTGGGGGTAGTGGGTGGGCCGGGTCTATAAGGTGGGGGTAGTGGGTGGGCCGAGTCTATAAGGTGGAAATAGTGAGTGGCCCGGATCTATAAGGTGGGGGTAGTAGGTGGGCCGGGTCTATAAGGTGGGGGTAGTAGGTGAACCGGGTCAATTAGGTGGGAGTAGTGGGTGGGCCGGACTTATAAGGTGGATGTAGTGGGTGGGCCGGGTCTATTAGGTGGGGGTCGTAGGTGGGCCGAGCCTAAAAGTTGGGGGTAGTAGGTGGGCCGGGTCTATTAGGTGGGAGTAGTAAGTGGATCGGGTCTATAAGGTGAGGGGTAGTAGGTGGGCCGGATCTATAAGGTGGGGGTAGTGGGTGGGCCGGGTCTATAAGGTGGGGGTAGCGGGTGCGCCGAGCCTATAAGGTGGGAGTAGTAATTGGACCGGGCCTATAAGGTGGGAGTAGTGGGTGGGCCGGGTCTATAATGTGGGGGTAGTAGGTGGGCCGGGTCTATAAGGTGGGGGTAGTAGGTGGGCCGGGTCTATAAGGTGGGGGTAGTAGGTGGACCGGGCCTATAAGGTGGGGGTAGTGGGTTGGCCGGGTCTATAAGGTAGGGGTAGTAGGTGAGCCGGGTCTATAAGGTGGGGGTAGTAGGTGGGCCGGGTCTATAAGGTGGGGGTAGTATGTGGACCGGGCCTATAAGGTGGGGGTAGTGGGTTGGCCGGGTCTATAAGGTAGGGGTAGTAGGTGGGCCGAGTCTATAAGGTGGGGGTAGTGGGTGGGCCGGGTCTATGAGGTGGGGGTAATGGGTTGGCCGGGTCTATAAGGTGGAAATAGTGAGTGGCCCGGGTCTATAAGGTGGGGGTAGTGGGTGGGCCGGGTCTATAAAGTGGGGGTAGTAGGTGGGCCGGGTCTATAAGGTGGGGGTAGTGGGTGGGCCGGGTCTATAAGGTGGGGGTAGTGGGTGGGCCGGGTCTATAAGGTGGGGGTAGTGGGTGAGCCGAGTCTATAAGGTGGAAATAGTGAGTGGCCCGGATCTATAAGGTGGGGGTAGTGGGTGGGCCGGGTCTATGAGATGGGGGTAATGGGTTGGCCGGGTCTATAAGGTGGAAATAGTGAGTGGCCCGGGTCTATAAGGTGGGGGTAGTGGGTTGGCCGGGTCTATAAGGTGGGGGTAGTGGGTGGGCCGGGTCTATAAGGTAGGGGTAGTAGGTGGGCCGGGTCTATAAGGTGGGGGTAGTAGGTGGGGCGAGTCTATAAGGTGGGGGTAGTGGGTGGGCCGAGTCTATAAGGTGGAAATAGTGAGTGGCCCGGATCTATAAGGTGGGGGTAGTAGGTGGGCCGGGTCTATAAGGTGGGGGTAGTAGGTGGGCCGGGTCTATAAGGTGGGGGTAGTAGGTGGGCCGGGTCAATTAGGTGGGAGTAGTGGGTGGGCCGGACTTATAAGGTGGATGTAGTGGGTGGGCCGGGTCTATTAGGTGGGGGTCGTAGGTGGGCCGAGCCTAAAAGTTGGGGGTAGTAGGTGGGCCGGGTCTATTAGGTGGGAGTAGTAAGTGGAACGGGTCTATAAGGTGAGGGGTAGTAGGTGGGCCGGATCTATAAGGTGGGGGTAGTGGGTGGGCCGGGTCTATAAGGTGGGGGTAACGGGTGCGCCGAGCCTATAAGGTGGGAGTAGTAATTGGACCGGGCCTATATGGTGGGGGTAGTGGGTGGGCCGGGTCTATAATGTGGGGGTAGTAGGTGGGCCGGGTCTATAAGGTGGGGGTAGTAGGTGGGCCGGGTCTATAAGGTGGGGGTATTACGTGGACCGGGCCTATAAGGTGGGGGTAGTGGGTTGGCCGGGTCTATAAGGTAGGGGTAGTAGGTGGGCCGGGTCTATAAGTGGGGGTAGTAGGTGGGCCGGGTCTATAAGGTGGGGGTAGTAGGTGGACCGGGCCTATAAGGTGGGGGTAGTGGGTTGGCCGGGTCTATAAGGTAGGGGTAGTAGGTGGGCCGAGTCTATAAGGTGGGGGTAGTGGGTGGGCCGGGTCTATGAGGTGGGGGTAGTGGGTTGGCCGGGTCTATAAGGTGGGGGTAGTGGGTTGGCCGGGTCTATAAGGTGGGGGTAGTGGGTGGGCCTAGTCTAGTCTAATGATTTTGGCGGAAAAAAAATTGTCTCCAAAACGCAATGTCAAGCTCCTCATACAAAGACTTGCCACCAAATTTAAGATATTAAAAATAAAAACATGAACTACAAAATCCGAGCACTTGAAATCATTGCATTTACTAAAAGCCTGACATCGTATACTACCTGTTATCAAATTCGCTCATCAGGTGATTTTTGGCCAACGCCAATAAACAATTTGTTCGCAGTTACTAGTCTTGCTCGATCTTGGGGGCAGTCTTTGCTTCCACTCTTTAGGAATATAAGAGACCCTTTGCTAATGAAGTCATAAAGTAATATTTTCGGATAAATTCACCAGAAGTAGGTATGCAGTAACGACATCGCTCGTTTGTCTTCCGCAGGCCACAGTGTTGCAACCGAGATTAAACTTTCAATACTTTCGAATAGACAACACATGGAACTCAACGCGTTTCAACGTGTGGAAGGAAACACCGACCCTTCTCCCCTCCCCGCCCGCTTACAAATCTGTGCCATGCAATTAAGCCAAATTTTCCTTTTTTTTCTCCATACAAGAGAGCCAAAAACGCTGTTTTATCTTGTAGAAATCCTGACTATCAGGTGCTGCTAGTACTGATAAAACATGGACTATTTGTTGTATATCTAGTGCCAAGTAACGTTGTCCATCCCCTCAACGACAAATGCCTTTTCTTATGATTCCAGGAGACTTTCAATTTCCATTAAAAGTCCAGTACTTCATGTCGGGTGGGGCTCGAAGGACCGGAAGGGTTCAGGGGATGGTTGAAGGGGGAGCGGGGATTCTCTACAGTTCGACTGCAGTGGCAAGTTTCCATATATGATACTGGCGACATTGGAGCATAAACAGCCAGAGTAAACATTGCAAAGTAATCATCAAAAGTAATCATGATTACGATAACTTTAGCAATGTAATCGATTACGATTACATCGATTACGATTACATTGCTTTTAAAATAAATATAATCGATTACGATTAGTTAAAAATGTAATCGATTACAATTGATGACGATTACTGTTTATCCCATGTCTGCTTCATGTCGGCCATCAGTTTGATGCCTACTGACTGACCCACGTCATTGAAGTATCTCGCCAGAGCACTTCACTTCAATCGCTTTTCCGGCTAATCCAGACGTCTAAAGGACTGGAACTGTTTTCTCCGCCTTCTCACATCAACTCCCATCCCCCTGCCCCTGCCCCTCTCCCAACCCCGTGAAACCCCCCGCCGCATACCACCCCCCCTCCCGGCTCCATCAATATCCACCCGAATAGGCCTACACCTTGCACCCCCCACTCCCTCCTCCTCCTCCTCTGCACACATTCCCTCACTCCCCGTCATAACTTCACGTCCAGACTCCCCGTCATAACTTCACGTCCACATTCCCCGTCATAACTTCACGTCCAGACTCCCCGTCATAACTTCACGTCCAGACTCCCCGTCATAACTTCACGTCCAGACTCCCCGTCATAACTTCACGTCCACACTCTCCGTCATAACTTCACGTCCGGACTCGCCGTCATAACTTCACGTCCAGACTCTCCGTCATAACTTCACGTCCCCACTCCCCGTTATAACTTCATGTCCACACTCCCCGTCATAACTTCACGTCCACACTCCCCGTTATAACTTCACGTCCAGACTCCCCGTCATAACTTCACGTCCACACTCTCCGTCATAACTTCACGTCCGGACTCGCCGTCATAACTTCACGTCCAGACTCCCCGTCATAACTTCACGTCCACACTCTCCGTCATAACTTCACGTCCGGACTCGCCGTCATAACTTCACGTCCAGACTCCCCGTCATAACTTCACGTCCACACTCCCCGTCATAACTCACGTCCAGACTCCTCGTCATAACTTCATGTCCAGACTCCCCGTCATAACTTCACGTCCAGACTCCCCGTCATAACTTCACGTTCAGACCCCCCCCCCCCCCGTCATAACTTCACGTCCAGACTCTCCGTCATAACCTCACGTCCACACTCCCCGTCATAACTTCACGTCCACACTCCCCGTCATAACTCACGTCCAGACTCCTCGTCATAACTTCATGTCCAAACTCCCCGTCATAACTTCACGTCCAGACTCCCCGTCATAACTTCACGTTCAGACCCCCCCCCCCACCGTCATAACTTCACGTCCACACTCCCCGTCATAACTTCACGTCCACACTCCCCGTCATAACTTCACGTCGAGACTCCCCGTCATAACTTCACGTCGAGACTCCCCGTCATAACTTCACGTCCACACTCCCCGTCATAACTTCACGTCGAGACTCCCCGTCATAACTTCACGTCGAGACTCCCCGTCATAACTTCACGTCCACACTCCCCGTCATAACTTCACGTCGAGACTCCCCGTCATAACTTCATGTCCACACTCCCCGTCATAACTTCACGTCCAGACTCCCCGTCATAACTTCACGTCCACACTCCCCGTCATAACTCACGTCCAGACTCCTCGTCATAACTTCATGTCCAGACTCCCCGTCATAACTTCACGTCCAGACTCCCCGTCATAACTTCACGTTCAGACCCCCCCCCCCCCGTCATAACTTCACGTCCAGACTCTCCGTCATAACCTCACGTCCACACTCCCCGTCATAACTTCACGTCCACACTCCCCGTCATAACTCACGTCCAGACTCCTCGTCATAACTTCATGTCCAAACTCCCCGTCATAACTTCACGTCCAGACTCCCCGTCATAACTTCACGTTCAGACCCCCCCCCCCCACCGTCATAACTTCACGTCCACACTCCCCGTCATAACTTCACGTCCACACTCCCCGTCATAACTTCACGTCGAGACTCCCCGTCATAACTTCACGTCGAGACTCCCCGTCATAACTTCACGTCCACACTCCCCGTCATAACTTCACGTCGAGACTCCCCGTCATAACTTCATGTCCACACTCCCCGTCATAACTTCACGTCCAGACTCCCCGTCATAACTTCATGTCCAAACTCCCCGTCATAACTTCATGTCCAAACTCCCCGTCATAACTTCACGTCCAGACTCCCCGTCATAACTTCACGTTCAGACCCCCCCCCCCCACCGTCATAACTTCACGTCCACACTCCCCGTCATAACTTCACGTCCACACTCCCCGTCATAACTTCACGTCGAGACTCCCCGTCATAACTTCACGTCGAGACTCCCCGTCATAACTTCACGTCCTGAGTAATAGTTTTTGTTTTTGTTTTTCAAATGCGCATAACTCGGTTAATGAGTGTGCGAGGCCGCGGGTAGAGTACTGGGAAACACATCGGCAAACAGACGACTCCTTTTGGCTGACCGAAGTCGCCATATTCTGTAATGAGAACGTTGTTGTCGCAATATACGTTCTCTACACAGACGGTCACACTGAATGTCGGACAATATCTCAAACCTTAGTAGCTGAAACTGCTCGCTCTCCCCTCGCGGATTAACTCCCAAACCCCTTCGCCTCCCCTCCCCCTCCCCCTCTCCCAGCCTTCCCGTCTCATTCCGTAAAATCCCCGCCGCATAACCTCTACCCCCACCACCTCCATGACCCCTCACCACGCACACACCTTGTGACCCCCTCCCCCCACCCCCACCCACACATTTCCTCACCCCCCGGGAGTACTTCACCCATAACGTCCATCATAACTTCACGTCGCGGCCCCTCCCCACCCCCGCATAAGTCGCCCCCCCCCCCGCCCCGCCCCCCGCCCGCCTTCCCCCGCAGACCCCTCACGTTAACTTCCACCCGCCCGACCTCCATCGAGAACCGGGTAAATATCAACTAGACCCTATTAGCTTCACATTACCAACAGCCAACCTCATCGTCACCCCACTCCCCAAGGGGCCCCCACTATCGCCCGCCCCACCCCCGCTCAGACCCCCAACGCCTCCCGCCCCCTCACCGCAGGGCGCCCAGTCAGCTGTCAGTGGGCGGACCGGGCTGCCCCCGGGGTGGGCAGGGTCACTCATTCCCGGCCTCTCCCCACTTCGCCTCCCGGGGCGGTGGGGGGAAGACAGGAGGGGAGGGGAGGGAAGGGGGTGCAGCTAGGGGCACAGCCCGCGGCGAACAGATAGAGCGGCCTAGTGAGACTCGCATGCCAAACGCCAAACGTCGGTGGCTTGCCTTTGATTTCTTTTTCCCGACTGAAGTACGTCCTTGTGTTCATTATGAAACGATCATACAGTGTGTTGGTCGGCCTTTTAGCGGTGGCAACAGGCGATTAGTCAGCCGCGGGCCGCTTAGCAACGCCATCCCCACCCTCTGAACCCCTCCCTCCCTCCCTCCCGCACTTCTGTTGCACCCCACGCCCCCCCCCCGACCTCCCCCGCCCCCACCTCCATCCCCAACTACCATGCCGCCCATTCACAGTTCGTGTTCCAATCTCGAGCACTGTGCGATGACTAAAGTTCGGGCTGGCATACGTTACATTTGGTTTTGGTCAAATCTTTAACCGATTATGCTTCTCAGTTATCCTGTAACTGTACTGTACCCCCCCCCCCCCCCCCCCCCCCCATATTTCATTTTTTTCCTCCTCGGCAATCTGATACTCGCCATCTCATGTGCCTTTACCGTACCAGTTGCTCCCTGCCCCTTTCCCAGTTACTCCTATGTATCAGTCCCCACCCCCCTTCCTCCACAATCACTCCACAGTATCAGTCACTCCTCTGTATCGGTCACTCCTCTGAGTCAGTCATTCCTCTTTATCAGTCACTCCTCAGTATCAGTCACTCCACAGTATCGGTCACTCCTCTGTATCAATCACTCCTCTTTATCAGTCACTCCTCTGTATCAGTCACTCCTCTGTATCAATCACTCCTTTTTATCAGTCACTCCTCTGTATCAATCACTCCTCTTTATCAGTCACTCCTCTTTATCAGTCACTCCTCTGTATCAATCACTCCTCTTTATCAGTCACTCCTCTTTATCAGTCACTCCTCTGTATCAGTCACTCCTCAGTATCAGTCACTCCTTTGTGTCAGTCACTCCTCTGTATCAGTCACTCCTCTGTATCAGTCACTCCTTAGTATCAGTCACTCCTCAGTAGCAGTCACTCCTCTGTATCAGTCACTCCTCAGTATCAGTCACTCCTTTGTGTCAGTCACTCCTCTGTATCGGTCACTCCTCAGTATCAGTCACTCCTCTGTATCAGGTCACTCCTCTGTATCAGGTCACTCCTCTGTATCAGGCACTCCTCTTTATCAGTCACGCCAGTGCGGGGTAAAAGGGGGCCATATAGGTAGAAGGAGGCTAGTGCGGGGTAACAGGGGTCAATTAGAGGTAGAAGGGGCCAGTGCGGGGTACAAGAGGGACAGTGAGGGTAAATGGCCCAGTGCGGGGTAGAAGGGGGCCAGTGCGGGGTAGAAGGGGGTCAGTGAGGGGTAGAAGGGGGCCAGTGCGGGGTAGAAGGGGGTCAGTGCGGGGTAGAAGGGGGCCAGTGCGGGGTAGAAGGGGGCCAGTGCGGGGTAGAAGGGGGTCAGTGCGGGGTAGAAGGGGGCCAGTGCGGGGTAGAAGGGGGCCAGTGCGGGGTAGAAGGGGGCCAGTGCGGGGTAGAAGGGGGTCAGTGCGGGGTAGAAGGGGGCCAGTGCGGGGTAGAAGGGGGCCAGTGCGGGGTAGAAGGGGGCCAGTGCGGGGTAGAAGGGGGTCAGTGAGGGGTAGAAGGGGGCCAGTGCGGGGTAGAAGGGGGTCAGTGCGGGGTAGAAGGGGGCCAGTGCGGGGTAGAAGGAGGCCAGTGCGGGGTAAAAGGGGGCCATATAGATAGAAGGAGGCTAGTGCGGGGTAACAGGGGTCAATTAGAGGTAGAAGGGGCCCATTGCGGGGTACAAGAGGGACAGTGAGGGTAAATGGCCCAGTGCGGGGTAGAAGGGGGCCAGTGCGGGGTAGAAGGGGGTCAGTGAGGGGTAGAAGGGGGCCAGTGCGGGGTAGAAGGGGGTCAGTGCGGGGTAGAAGGGGGCCAGTGCGGGGTAGAAGGGGGTCAGTGCGGGGTAGAAGGGGGCCAGTGCGGGGTAGAAGGGGGTCAGTGCGGGGTAGAAGGGGGTCAGTGCGGGGTAGAAGGGGGTCAGTGAGGGGTAGAAGAGGGCCAGTGCGGGGTAGAAGGGGGCCAGTGCGGGGTAGAAAATGGTCGGTGAGAGGAAGAAGGGGGCCAGTCAGGGGTAGAAAGGGGTCAGTGAGAGGAAGAAGGGGGCCAGTCAGGGATAGAAATGGGTCAGTGAGGGGTAGAAGGGGGCCAGTGAGGGGTAGAAGGGGGTCAGTGAGGGGTAGAAGAGGGCCAGTGCGGGGTAGAAGGGGGCCAGTCCGGGGTAGAAAAGGGTCAGTGAGAGGAAGAAGGGGGCCAGTCAGGGGTAGAAAGGGGTCAGTGAGAGGAAGAAGGGGGCCAGTCAGGGGTAGAAAGGGGTCAGTGAGAGGTAGAAGTGGGCCAGTGAGGGGTAGAAGGGGGTCAGTGAGGGGTAGAAGGGGGCCAGTGCGGGGTAGAAGGGGGCCAGTCCGGGGTAGAAAAGGGTCAGTGAGAGGAAGAAGGGGGGCCAGTCAGGGGTAGAAAGGGGTCAGTGAGAGGAAGAAGGGGGCCAGTCAAGGGTAGAAAGGGGTCAGTGAGGGGTAGAAGGGGGCCAGTGAGGGGTAGAAGAGGGTCAGTGCGGGGTAAAAGGAGGCCAGTGCGGGGTAAAAGGGGGCCATATAGGTAGAAGGGGGCCACATAGGTAGAAGGGGGCTAGTGCGGGGTAACAGGGGTAAATTAGAGGTAGAAGGGGCCCAGTGCGGAGTACAAGAGGGACAGTGAGGGTAAATGGGCCAGTGCGGGGTAGAAGGGGGTCAGTGAGGGGTAGAAGGGGGTCAGTTAGGGTAGAAGGGGGTCAGTGAGGGTAGAAGGGGGCCAGTGAGAGGTAAAAGGGGGTCAGTGAGGGGTAGAAGGGGGCCAGTGAGGTTAGAAGGGGGCCAGTGCGGGGTAGAAGGGGATCAGTGAGGGTAGAAGGGGGTCAGTGAGGGCTAAAAGGGGGTCAGTGAGGGTAGAAGGGGGCCAGTTAGGGTAGAAGGGGGTCAGTGAGGGTAGAAGAGGGTCAGTGAGGGCTAAAAGGGGGTCAGTGAGGGTAGAAGGGGGCCAGTGAGGGGTAAGAGGGGGTCAGTGAGGGGTAGAAGGGGGGCCAGTTAGGGTAAAAGGGGGTCAGTGAGGGGTAGAAACGGGCCAGTGAGGGGTAGAAGCGGGCCAGTGAGAGATACAAGGTGCCAGTGCGGGGTAGAAGGGGGCCAGTCCGGGGTAGAAAAGGGTCAGTGAGAGGAAGAAGGGGGCCAGTCAGGGGTAGAAAGGGGTCAGTGAGAGGAAGAAGGGGGCCAGTCAAGGGTAGAAAGGGGTCAGTGAGGGGTAGAAGGGGGCCAGTGAGGGGTAGAAGAGGGTCAGTGCGGGGTAAAAGGGGGCCAGTGCGGGGTAAAAGGGGGCCATATAGGTAGAAGGGGGCCATATAGATAGAAGGAGGCTAGTGCGGGGTAACAGGGGTCAATTAGAGGTAGAAGGGGCCCAGTGCGGAGTACAAGAGGGACAGTGAGGGTAAATGGGCCAGTGCGGGGTAGAAGGGGGCCAGTGCGGGGTAGAAGGGGGCCAGTGCGGGGTAGAAGGGGGCCAGTCCGGGGTAGAAAAGGGTCAGTGAGAGGAAGAAGGGGGCCAGTGCGGGGTAGAAGTGGGTCAGTGAGGGGTAGAAGGGGGCCAGTGCGGGGTAGAAGGGGGCCAGTGAGGGGTAGAAGGGGGCCAGTGCGGGGTAGAAGGGGGCCAGTCCGGGGTAGAAAAGGGTCAGTGAGAGGAAGAAGGGGGCCAGTGAGGGGTAGAAAGGGGTCAGTGAGAGGAAGAAGGGGGCCAGTCAAGGGTAGAAAGGGGTCAGTGAGGGGTAGAAGGGGGCCAGTGAGGGGTAGAAGAGGGTCAGTGCGGGGTAAAAGGAGGCCAGTGCGGGGTAAAAGGGGGCCATATAGGTAGAAGGGGGCCACATAGGTAGAAGGGGGCTAGTGCGGGGTAACAGGGGTCAATTAGAGGTAGAAGGGGCCCAGTGCGGAGTACAAGAGGGACAGTGAGGGTAAATGGGCCAGTGCGGGGTAGAAGGGGGGCCAGTGCGGGGTAGAAGGGGGTCAGTGAGGGGTAGAAGGGGGCCAGTGCGGGGTAGAAGGGGGCCAGTGAGGGGTAGAAGGGGGCCAGTGCGGGGTAGAAGGGGGCCAGTCCGGGGTAGAAAAGGGTCAGTGAGAGGAAGAAGGGGGCCAGTGAGGGGTAGAAAGGGGTCAGTGAGAGGAAGAAGGGGGCCAGTCAGGGGTAGAAAAGGGTCAGTGAGGGGTAGAAGGGGGCCAGTGAGGGGTAGAAGGGGGTCAGTGAGGGGTAGAAGGGGGCCAGTGCGGGGTAGAAGGGGGCCAGTCCGGGGTAGAAAAGGGTCAGTGAGAGGAAGAAGGGGGGCCAGTCAGGGGTAGAAAGGGGTCAGTGAGGGGTAGAAGGGGGCCAGTGAGGGGTAGAAGGGGGTCAGTGAGGGGTAGAAGGGGGCCAGTTAGGGTAGAAGGGGGTCAGTGAGGGGTAGAAACGGGCCAGTGAGGGGTAGAAGCGGGCCAGTGAGGGATACAAGGTGCCAGTGCGGGGTAGAAGGGGGGTCAGTGAGGGGTAGAAGGGGGTCAGTTAGGGTAGAAGGGGGTCAGTGAGGGTAGAAGGGGGCCAGTGAGAGGTAAAAGGGGGTCAGTGAGGGGTAGAAGGGGGCCAGTGAGGTTAGAAGGGGGCCAGTGCGGGGTAGAAGGGGACCAGTGAGGGTAGAAGGGGGTCAGTGAGGGCTAAAAGGGGGTCAGTGAGGGTAGAAGGGGGCCAGTTAGGGTAGAAGGGGGTCAGTGAGGGTAGAAGAGGGTCAGTGAGGGCTAAAAGGGGGTCAGTGAGGGTAGAAGGGGGCCAGTGAGGGGTAAGAGGGGGGTCAGTGAGGGGTAGAAGGGGGCCAGTTAGGGTAAAAGGGGGTCAGTGAGGGGTAGAAACGGGCCAGTGAGGGGTAGAAGCGGGCCAGTGAGAGATACAAGGTGCCAGTGCGGGGTAGAAGGGGGGTCAGTGAGGGTAGAAGGGGGCCAGTGCGGGGTAGAAGGGGGTCAGTGAGGGTAGAAGGGGGCCAGTTAGGGTAGAAGAGGGGCTAGTGAGGGGTAGAAGGGGGCCAGTGAGGGGTAAAAGGGGGTCAGTGAGGGTAGAAGGGGGCCAGTTAGGGGTAAAAGGGGGTCAGTGAGGGTAAAAAGGGGGCCAGTGCGGGGTAGAAGGGGGCCAGTGAGGGGTAGAAGGGGGCCAGTGCGGGGTAGAAGGGGGCCAGTCCGGGGTAGAAAAGGGTCAGTGAGAGGAAGAAGGGGGCCAGTGAGGGGTAGAAAGGGGTCAGTGAGAGGAAGAAGGGGGCCAGTCAGGGGTAGAAAGGGGTCAGTGAGGGGTAGAAGGGGGCCAGTGAGGGGTAGAAGGGGGTCAGTGAGGGGTAGAAGGGGGCCAGTGCGGGGTAGAAGGGGGCCAGTCCGGGGTAGAAAAGGGTCAGTGAGAGGAAGAAGGGGGCCAGTCAGGGGTAGAAAGGGGTCAGTGAGGGGTAGAAGGGGGCCAGTGAGGGGTAGAAGGGGGTCAGTGAGGGGTAGAAGGGGGCCAGTTAGGGTAGAAGGGGGTCAGTGAGGGGTAGAAACGGGCCAGTGAGGGGTAGAAGCGGGCCAGTGAGGGATACAAGGTGCCAGTGCGGGTAGAAGGGGGTCAGTGAGGGGTAGAAGGGGGTCAGTTAGGGTAGAAGGGGGGTCAGTGAGGGTAGAAGGGGGCCAGTGAGAGGTAAAAGGGGGTCAGTGAGGGGTAGAAGGGGGCCAGTGAGGTTAGAGGGGGGCCAGTGCGGGGTAGAAGGGGATCAGTGAGGGTAGAAGGGGGTCAGTGAAGGCTAAAAGGGGGTCAGTGAGGGTAGAAGGGGGCCAGTTAGGGTAGAAGGGGGTCAGTGAGGGTAGAAGAGGGTCAGTGAGGGCTAAAAGGGGGTCAGTGAGGGTAGAAGGGGGCCAGTGAGGGGTAAGAGGGGGTCAGTGAGGGGTAGAAGGGGGCCAGTTAGGGTAAAAGGGGGTCAGTGAGGGTAGAAACGGGCCAGTGAGGGTAGAAGCGGGCCAGTGAGAGATACAAGGTGCCAGTGCGGGGTAGAAGGGGGGTCAGTGAGGGTAGAAGGGGGCCAGTGCGGGGTAGAAGGGGGTCAGTGAGGGTAGAAGGGGGCCAGTTAGGGTAGAAGAGGGGCTAGTGAGGGGTAGAAGGGGGCCAGTGAGGGGTAAAAGGGGGTCAGTGAGGGTAGAAGGGGGCCAGTTAGGGGTAAAAGGGGGTCAGTGAGGGTAAAAAGGGGTCAGTGAGGGGTAGAAGGGGGCCAGTGAGGGGTAAAAGGGGGTCAGTGAGGGTAGAAGGGGGCCAGTTAGGGTAAAAGGGGGTCAGTGAGGGTAGAAGGGGGTCAGTGAGGGGTAGAAAGGGGTCAGTGAGGGGTAAAAGGGGGTCAGTGAGGGTATAAGGGGGGCCAATGAGGGGTAAAAGGGGGTCAGTGAGGGTAGAAGGGGCCAGTTAGGCAGAAGGGCGGCCAGTCAGGGGTAGAAGGGGGCCAGTGAGGGGTAAAAGGGGGTCAATGAGGGTAGAAAGGGGCCAGTTAGGGTAGAAGGGGGGTCAGTGAGGGTAGAAGGGGGCCAGTGAGGGGTAAAAGGGGGTCAGTGAGGGTACAAGGAGGCCAGTGAGGGTAGAAGGGGGGCCAGTTAGGGTAGAACGGGGACCAGTGAGAGTAGAAGGGGGCCAGTGAGGGGTAAAAGGGGGTCAGTGAGGGTAGACGGGGGCCAGTGCGGGGCAGAAGGGGGCCAGTGAGGGGTAAAGGGGGGTCAGTGAGGGTAGAAGGGGG